>WNWK01003499.1:85000-92500 GCA_009830355.1 Cherax destructor
TGTGTGTGTGTGTCCTTAAAGAAGCCCTCTCTGTGTTATACTCCTCAGAGAGAGAGAGAGAGAGAGAGAGAGAGAGAGAGAGAGAGAGAGAGAGAGAGAGAGAGAGAGAGAGAGAGAGAAGAGAAAATCTAACTCCAATATCGCTGACGTTACCAATAACGGCCGGCTTGAGGGCCATCACAGTTATCACGAACCAAACAAAAAAAAAACAGAATAAGAAGAGTTTCGTTATTGCACGTTATCACGGTTCGTCATCACGCACTCGTCCGCCTCCAGATTATCGAGCTACAGCTCCTGGACTCTTCTATGCCGTTGATTCTCACTCTGGTTATCACTCACTGCGCTGTTAGCAGTGTCCCCTCTTAGAGGACGGAGGATCAAGCCTCCATCATTCCTCCAACTGACCCACTCAGGTTTAGCTCTGTGTGTCCATAAAGTGTTTTGCCTACATCAGTTTTTCTTTTCACAATATAATGGTAACAGATATGCAAATTCAGATATGAAAAGGCGGATTACTGGACATAATATCTGAATTAATGGGGTTTTATACAAAGCTTCAAATTTGTCTAAGCAACGTCAACATATGTGTCCGTGATGTAAACCCGACCGGGCAAACGAAGCAATAAGGTTTTGCTGTCACCAGACCTGATGCCCTTTCATAGTAGTAGTTCGTCCGGGTCTCGAACCCCGGACCCCAGAGGTAAGAGGCGCGACTCTTACCACTGGGGTCCACTGTTGTGTACATGCCCTTTCATAGCCTTCTCCTTCTACCATTTGTATATTCTGCTGAGGAGGATCCAGCGTGAGGGTTGACGGGGGATCACCCATAACCACCAGCGAAGATACAGGTGTCCCCAGGGACGGTGACTCAGCTCAAACACCCTGCCAGGGAAACCAGGGGCACCGGCTGTTCCAAGACCCCTGCCACAGCTGTGGAACTACTGTTTGTGCAAGAATCAAAAGTTTATAATGCAGTTATGTCGTTCCACCTTTCTCCTTTGGTGTATCGCTTTGTGACCTTAAAAAAAAGAAACATGGACTAATTAGGCCCATTGCCGTAACACTCGCCCCCTGGCAGTGAGAGCCCCTCATGCAGGGGATTTTCTGTTGGCAGTCAGTAGCTCTTCCTTTGGCATACGCCTCGACCTGAGGATCATCCGCACTGGCATTGCCCTTCGCCTTGCAGCCCGTGTTCTCGCCGAACACAGGTGAATCTGCGGCAGGGCGATTTACAATTTTTCTCCGAGAGAAAGATTGCAAAGCATGAAGAGGTTATTAACATGATCAAGAAGAGCCTTGTAACAGCTGGATGCCCAGCAATAAGGGAGCCACTTTAATTATGCACATTTGATGGCAACCAAAAGCGTCCAGATGGTATCATCCTTCAAGCCTGGACAGACGGCAAGCAGGTGGTGTGGGACTACACATGTTCATCCACATTGGCTAATTCTTATCTCCAATACCCCAGGGAGGAAGGAAAGGCAACTGCCAGCTTCAGGGAGTCCCAAAATTCTAGAAAATTTGGTGAACTTGCCCATCATTATATGTTTGCTCCCGTAGGTTCAGAGACCCTTGGCCCATGGGGAAAGGGTGCATGTAATTTCCTGAAGGAGCTAGGCAAAAGATTAATCAAGGCAACTAGGGATCCCAGGGTGGTTAGTCTGCTGTTTCAGTGACTCAGTGCTGCAGTTCAGAGGGGTAATGCCTTTTGTAACTTGGGTACGCGCCTCAGCTCTGACCAGCTGCAAGATATATTTGTAATGTAATTTTTGACAAACTCTTGTGTGTATTTGCAATGTTCCCTCAAACTTCATGTACTGTATTCTTATTTTTTTACCATTAATGTTTTCTATAGGCTTCGTGTGCCATATTACATAATAAATCTACCTATTTGTGCAGTTAGAAAAGATGGGGAGGTAAGGAAAAGGGGAATATACAAACGGTTTTTGGAAAAACTCCAAATATTTTCCTCTAGCCCTTCTCATATATGTCTCCGAGGCTATGGGTCCCCACAATTTGCACAAAAAAAATATATATATATATATATATATATATATATATATATATATATATATATATATATATATATATATATATATATATATAACTCAACAGGGTAGAACACACTCGCCATTATTCATTCATGTATGATATATTATCGTCACCACACCACACACCAGTCCACAGACCTCTCCTACCACTCAACAGACCTCTCCACACACCACTCCACAGACCTCTCCACACACCATTCTACAGACCTCTCCTTACATAACTCCACACACCACTCCACACACCACTCCACACACCACTCCACACACCACTCCACACACCACTCCACACACCACTCCACACACCACTCCACACACCACTCCACACACCACATCACACACCACTCCAAAAACCACACGAAACACCACCACTCCACACACCAGTCCATACACTAGTCTACACACCAGTTCACAGACCTCTCCTACCACTCCACAGACCTCTCCACACACTACTCCACAGACCTCTTCTTTCACCACTCCACACACCACTCCACATACCACTCTACACACCACTCCACATACCACTCCACACACCACTCCACACACCACTCCACACACCACTCCACACACCACTCCACACACCACTCCACACACCCCTCCACACACCACTCCACACTCCACTCCACATACCACTCCACATACCACTCCACATACCACTCCACACACCACTCCACACACCACTCCACACACCACTCCACACACCACTCCACACACCCCTCCACACACCACTCCACACACCACTCCACACACCACTCCACACACCACTCCACACACCACTCCACACACCACTCCACACACCACTCCACACACCACTCCAACACCTGACCTGAGAAGGGAGAAGTGGCTTATCTTCTTTCTCAACACTTAACCCAATAACCTAAAAAAGATCTTTGATCTATTACTTTCGTTGTGTTTCTCTACTAAACGCAAGCCAATGACAGGTCCTAGTTCCTGGAACTGACTTGTTTCCTGGACCTGACTTGTTTCCTGGACCTGACTTGTTTCCTGGACCTGACTTGTTTCCTGGACCTGACTTGTTTCCTGGACCTGACTTGTTTCCTGGACCTGATTGTTTCCTGGACCTGACTTGTTTCCTGGACCTGATATGTTTCCTGGATCTGACTTGTATTCTGGACCTGGCGTCAGGTAGCCTTTGAATGTATTCATTATCTTCCTCTTACTTTTTATACAGCATCATACATTATAAAGTGATAATGTATGCACTAAGAGATTCATTATAGGGTTTATCTGAGAGCGTCTAGTATCTCAGACTCTGTTTTTCCTCGAAGAAGAATGCAGACATATGCTCAACACTTTTTCTAGCTTTAAATACCAAACACACTGTATCAACGATTACAGAAGAGTGGCTGTTTAAATTCCAGTGGTACACAAAGGCAAACAACAGACCGATACATTGTTCTCCCAGTATGACAGATGGCGTAAAATATCCACAAACTTATGGCTAAAAGCAATACCCACGTAGCCAGCATTACTCCCAATACAATCAAGAAGATAAGAGAGGAGTACACTGCAGAAAGCTGGTGTCTGCAGTGTGTGCAGACACCAGCTGGTGTCTGCACTAATCCATGTGAGGGGTGAACTAAAGCTTAAGGATGGGGGGAAAAGATCCTAAATACTCTTACCAAGGGAGTGATCCAAGCAATGACTGCACCTCACACCACAGTACCAACAATCATCTCATGACATCAAGGAATCAAACATAAATCAAAGACAATATTTGGAATATGCTCTCATCGCTAGAGTCAACGCCATTCCCTTAAAACACAGCAGGCAGCTTCATCATCTCGAAAATACTGGCCAAACACAAACTATCTGAGCAAAATACTGACATCACCTAACTGCCCACAGCTCATGCAACACCTCTATAATTTTCTCTCCATTGGAGTAACGTATCTCTTGGTGGGCGAAACGTCTTCTAATTCCCCATACATGCCTCACCTTTCTTTCCTTGCATTGCCGTTACTCTGTAGCTCCTGGGTCCCCTCACTTCAAGAAACTTCAAGTTAGGTTTCTAGATGCTAATGGGGGAATTGAACCTGTTCTTCCCTTTCCTGGATCAAACATGATTACCGGCCACTTCTTTAGATGGTGCGTGACCCTCCTGGTCTAACGTTCCCCTCTGAATATAATATTAATCCTGGGTCCCTGTGCAGTGGGCATAAATGCTGACGAAAAGACCTGAAGAATATGTATATATATATATATATTTTTTATTAATAACACATAAGCCGTTTCCCACCAAGGTAGGGTGGCCCGACAAAGAAAAACTTTCATCATCATTCACTCCATCACTGTCTTGCCATAGGCGCTCTTACACTACATCTACAAAACTGCAACATTAACACCCCTCCTTCAGAGTGCCGGCACTGTCCTTCCCATCTCCAGGAATCAAGTCCGGCCTGCCGGTTTCCCTGAAACCCTTCATAAATGTCACATTGCTTACACTCCAACAGCACGTCAAGTCCTAAAAACCATTTGTCTCTATTCGCTCCTATCTAACACGCTCACACACGTTTGCTGGAAGTCCAAGCCCCTCGCCCACAAAACCTCCTTTACCCCCTCCCTCCAACCTTTTCTAGGCCGACCCCAACCCCGCTTTCCCTCCACTACAGATTTATACACTCTCGAAGTCATTCTGTTTTGTTCCATCTTCTCTATATGTCCAAACCAACTCAATAACCCCTCCTCAGCCCTCTGGATAATAGTTTTGGCAATCCCACACCTCCTCCTAATCTCCAAACTACGGATTCTCTGCATTATATTCACACCACACATTGCCCTCAGACATGACGTATCTACTGCCTCCAGCCTTCTCCTTGTTGCAACATTCACAACCCATGTCTCACACCCATACAAGAGTGTTGGTATAACTATACTCTCATACATTCCCCTCTTTGCTTTCATGGATAAAGTTCTCTGTCTCCACAAGCTCCTCAGTGCACCACTCACCTTTTCCCCTCGTTAATTCTATGATTCACCTCATCCTTCATAGACCTATCTGCTGACATGTCCACTCCCAAATATCTGAACACATTCACCTCCTCCATACTCTCTCCCTCCAATCTGATATCCAATCTTCCGTTATCTATTTTTTTTGTTATCACCATCACCTTACTCTTTCCTATATTCACTTTTAATTTCCTTCTTTTACACACCCTACCAAACTCATCCACCAACCTCTGCAACTTTTCTTCAGAATCTCCCAAAAGCACAGTGTCATCAGCAAAGAGCAACTGTTACAACTCCCACTTTGTGTTAGATCTTTATCTTTTAACCCCACACCTCTTGCCAACACCCGAGCATTCACTTCTCTTACAACTTCATCTATAAATATATTGAACAACCATGGTGACATCACACATCCCTGTCTAAAGCCTACTTTTACTGGGAAATAATCTCCCTCTCTCCTACACACTCTAACCTAAGCCTCACTATCCTCGTAAAAACTTTTCATCGCTTTCAATAACCTACCTCCTATTCCATACATTTGCAACATCTGCCACATTGCCCCCCCTATCCACCCTATCATATGCCTTTTCCAAATCCATAAATGCCACAAACACCTCTTTACATTTATCTAAATATTGTTCACCTATATGTTTCACTGCAAACACTTGGTCTACACACCACCTACCCTTCCTAAAGCCTCCTTGTTCATCTGCTATCCTGCTTTCCGTCTTACTCTTAATTCTTTCAATAATAACTCTACCATACACTTTACAAGGTATACTCAACAGACTTATTCCCCTATAAATTTTACACTCTTTTGTTCCCTTTGCCTTTATACAAAGGAACTATGCATGCTCTCTGCCAATCCCTAGGTACCTTATCCTCTTCCATACGTTTATTAAATAAAAACACTAACCACTCCAAAACTATATCCCCATCTGCCTTTAACATTTCTATCTTTATCCCTTCAATCCCAGCCGCTTTACCCCCTTTAGCTGTATAACCCTTGTGGTTTAGCGCTTGTTTTGATTATAATAATAATAATTTACCCCCTTTCATTCTACTCACTGCCTCACGAACTTCCCCCACACTCACAACTGGTTCTTCCTCACTCCTATAAGATGTTATTCCTCCTTGCCCTATACACGAAATCACAGCTTCCCTATCTTCATCAACATTTAACAATTCCTCAAAATATTCCCTCCATCTTCCCGATACCTCTAACTCTCCATTTAATAACTCTCCTCTCCTATTTTTAACTAACAAATCCATTCTTTCCCTAGGCTTTCTCAACTTATTAATCTCACTCCAAAACTTTTTCTTATATTCAACAAAATTTGTTGATAACATCTCACCCACTCTCTCATTTGCTCTCTTTTTACATTGCTTCACCACTTTCTTAACCTCTCTTTTTCTCTCCATATACTCCTCCCTCCTTGCATCACTTCTATTTTGTAAAAACGTTTCATATGCTAACTTTTTCTCTCTTACTACTCTCTTTACATCATTCCACCAATCGCTCTTCTTCCCTCCCGCACCCACTTTCCTGTAACCACAAACTTCTGCTGAACACTCTAACACTATATTCTTAAACTTACCCCATACCTCTTCTACCCCACTGCCTATACTCTCACTAGCCCATCTGTCCACCAACAGTTGTTTATATCTTACCCTAACCGCCTCCTCCTTTAATTTATAAATCTTCACTTCTCTCTTACTTGCTGTTTCCATTCTCCTTGTATCCCACCTATCTTTTACTCTCACTGTAGCTACAACTAAAAAGTGATCTGATATATCTGTGGCCCCTCTATAAACATGTACATCCTGAAGTCAACCCAACAGTCTTTCATCTATCAATACGTAATCCAACAAACTACTGTCATTACGCCCTACATCATATCTTGTATACTTATTTATCCTCTTTTTCTTAAAATATGTGTTACGTATAACCAAACCCCTTTCTATACAAAGTTCAATCAATATATATATATATATATATATATATATATATATATATATATATATATATATATATATATATATATATATATATATAATGTCGTGCCGAATAGGTAAAACTTGCTATTTTGGTTTAAATTGAAATGTTTTCTTGCCGAATAGGGCTAGCGAGAATTTATGCTTGCAATGATGTTGCAAAAATTATACAAGCCATTCTAAACCTATAGAAAAAAACTCATTATTGTGTTAGTTTATTATTAAATTATTGTAAACTTATCTAAAATATATTTAGTTAGATTAGGCAAAATTAAATTGCGCTTGTTGTAATAAGGTTAGGTAAGTTTTTTAAGGTTCTTTTGGTACAAAATTATTAATTTTTACATTAACATAAATTAAAAAAATGTATCTTTAAACTTATAAGAGAAAATTTTAGAAAGAACTTAATTTTAAACGGGTTCTTGCTAATTGACCAATTTTACCTATTCGACACGATATATATATATATATATATATATATATATAT
>WNWK01003499.1:97500-107500 GCA_009830355.1 Cherax destructor
GTAATACTGTTTTATATTCTGATGATGGATGAAGAAGCATCCGAAACTATTAATAATTAAATCTGAAATTCCATGAAGATAGTATTTCTGACAGCTTTGGTCCTGTTTTGTATTGTGAAGATTCGTTTCATACGTAGAGCCTCGATTATGATTATAGTATATATATATGCCTGCCTGATGCTTTATGTGTGGTTCTTCAGGCGGATTTCTAGAGAGGCTAGTTGGTTATCTGCTGAAGGAATATTTGATAATACACTTATCCCCCGCTTCCTCTCTGCTCTCTCTCTCTCTCTCTCTCTCTCTCTCTCTCTCTCTCTCTCTCTCTCTCTCTCTCTCTCTCTCTCTCTCTCTCTCTCTCTCTCCTCTTCCCCTCCACTCTACATCCGCTTTCCCTACCTAAGTACGAAAGTTTTCAAACCACCACCTCCCTCGCAAAAAAATGTAAACATAGCCCCCGCAGCCAGCCGTATGAAGTGTGTACATTGTAGTTTTTCTCCGTGATCAACTGGAAGTCAGGAGTATTTACCGGAGGGTAGCAGGAGACTTACTAACCAGTCCCAGGTTCCACTCGCTATTCTCCCCCCAGGCTGTTATTATTCATGTTCAGTATACGATATTTTCTGCGTACAGATGGTGTGATTATTTGTATTCATATTTTTGTCGTTGTTGTATTTGTATTTCTCAGTTTCTATTTTTTTCCTAATATTTTAGGTTTTTGTTTTTGCTATGAATATTGTTTTGTTTTTCTCATTATATTTGTGGATTTTTTCATATGTGGATTAGTAAGAAAGACTGACAGACAGACTCACACAGAGCAGAACTTTATATTCATTAACAAAAGATGGTAAAAAAACAGAGAGAGTTCATGACCCAGTCAAAAAGAAAGGCATGGAGGAAAAAGTGAAAAAGCAAGAGCATGGAAAAACTATAGAAAGCAAAGGACAGAAGAAAACAAAGGTGAATGGAAGGCCCAGAAACGAATGTGCAAAATATAAGGAAGCCGAGGGGTTAATGTGAAAATGATTTAGCAATAAAAGTCAAGTCTGAACCGATATTGCTTCACAGCCACATCAGGAAGAAGACGACAGTCAAAGACCACGGAATAAGGCTGAAAGTAGGAGAAAGGTTCACTGAGAGAAACAACGAAAAAGTATGTGAGGAGCAATATAAACGATGTAAAACGGTGTTCTCAATGGAAACTCCAGAGAGTCGTCAAGGAGAAAGCGTAAAAAAACAGGGACCAGACACCATATACAACAGGGAAACAGGAGGATTTTTTTTTTAATTGAGCTCGATACGTCGAAAGCAATGGCACCTAACAGTGTCACCATCTATGGATTGTGCAAGAGAGAGCAGAAGCTCACCTGTACTACTAACTGAAATCTACAAGTCAAGGATAGGAGACAGCTGCTGTCTCTAGTCTGGAAAACATCACGTGTGGTCCCAATATTCCAGAATGGAAAGAAGAGGCGAAATGCAGACAAGTATCACCGACATTTGTACCGTGTAAGGTAATGAAGAAGATAATCATAGAGTGATAGAGCACTTGGAGAGACGTGACTTCGTGAATAATAACTGAAGAGGGGTTCAGAGATAGTAAATCTTATCTCACAAACCTCCTGGAGTTCTATGCCAGAGTAAAGGCAGTGAGTCAGAAGATATGGATGGATTTCATATTACTCAGTTACAAGATGGTAATTGATACTGCACCTCAAAATAGAGGGAGAAAAAAAATTAACAGTAGATAGGAATAACTGGAAATGGGATAGAGTGGATCAAATAGGACTTAATGGGAAGGAGACAGAGTAATAATCTTAGAAGAGATATTAAAATGGGAAAGTAACAAGATGGGTTCCACAAGGATGGTGCTAGAACCAATGCCGTTTCTGGTTTATGTGACTGACATACTAGTAGAGAGAGAGAGAGAGAGAGTTGTATCCTCCTCTGCAGGTTTCTAAAGCTACTGAGAATCAAAACCAACAAGGACAAACAATAGCTACAAAAGAAACAGGACAAACTGCAAGACTGACCAGACAAGTGCAAATGGAAAGCTATGAAAATTAGGGAATTGGCAAGAAGACCGGTATATATAGGTATATATATACCGATCTTCTAATACTTATATATACCCCTCTGTGTCCTTGTATTGTTTGTAACGGCTTAACATAGCTCCAGGAGAGCGAAACGTTGCCACAATAAAAATGTCGCATTAGTTGCACATGTGTTGTCTTACCTAACACTTTAAATCATGGCTGGTCCAAGCAAAAACGGCCTTTCCAACAAGCGAATGAATATACAAGAGGTTTATTCAAGTATTTTAGTTACTGTGGGGCTGGTATTACTGCAAGCATACACGCAGGTTCCATGCATAGGGATCAGGAATGAATATTTACAGGGCCTAAGAGGTTAGATGTAAGACCAGCATGATGCTAGCTAAGAGGTGGGGTCCAGGAGGTGAGATTTGACTCCTGCAGTCACAAATAGCTGAATACAAGCAGGGAAAACACACACACACACACACGCATACACACGCACACACACACACACACACACACATACACACACACACACACACACACACACACACACAAGACACTACACCGTGTACGTCATGCCCATACTAGAGTATGCAGCACCAGTTTGGAACCCATACCTGGTCAAGCAGGTCAAGAAATTTGAGAAAGTGCAAAGGTTTGCGACAAGGTTAGTTCCAGAGCTAAGGGGAATGTCCTACGAAGAAAGGTTAAGGGAAATCGGCCTGACAACACTGGAGGACAGGAGGGTTAGGGAAGACATGATAACGACATACAAAATACTGCATGGAATAGACAAGGTGGATAGAGACAGGATGTTCCAGAGAGGGGACACAGAAAGAAGGGGTTACAATTGGAAGTTGAAGACTCAGATGAGTCAAAGGGATGTTAGGAAGTATTTCTTCAGCCATAGACTAGTCAGGAGGTGGAATAGTCTAGCAAATGATGTAGTGGAGGCAGGAACCATACATAGCTTTAAGACGAGGTATCATAAAGCTCATAGAGCAGGGAGAGAGGGGACTCAGTAGCGATCAGTGAAGAGGCGGGGCCAAGAGCTGAGCCTCGACCCTTGCAACCACAATTAGGTGAGTACACACACACACACAGGCTACAATTTAAATGAAAAACGAAATTAGTTGCCGTTCAGAAGTTTGTAAATAATATCTTTCTTATGTTTTTATGTACTGAATATCTTTGATTGCTGGTGGCTTTCCTGCTTACCTAGTTCCTCTGCACCTTCTACAAACAGTGTTACGTTTCTCAGGAGAAAAGGGAAAGGGTTTCTCCTGAAGCAGTACTAGTCACCTGACGACCCGTCCAGTGGAACTTTCAATCATGTGGCCGAGGTGTATCATTCCAGCGTCCCATAATTCCAGGCCATGGCCCACCGGGAGGCCATAGTTAAAGGACTGCGCCGCGGGGTGCGTTAGCCCCCGGAACGACCTCCAGGTAGACTCCTCCTGGAAGACCCCTCCAAGTAGATCTCCACCCAGGCAAGAAGCCTTGCAGGAGGACGTCACAGCATTCAAGAAACATATTGCCAATACTGAGTTGCAAATTCCTCTCACAATATAAAGCCAGACTTGCATAAAGCGTAGTGTGAAAGCTTCTCGACGCTCCTCTCAATCTCAAATGAACCCTTCCAACTTATTTACAAACCAAAAAAAAAAAAAACATGCAATGTAGAGGAGCCTTAAAGAGAAAGAGAGAGAGCTTAATATGTTAGGTCAGTAATCTCAGCCAGGATGGTCAGGAACTTACATAAGCTTATCAAGTTCCCTCTTGGGAAAAAAAAGTGTTGAAATGCCATACAGCGCCTGGTGAAGGCAAGGTAATGCAGGGAGAGAGTCGCTCCACTTTCTTGAATCAGGAGCCCTTCACTAGTATCGAAGGACCGCTTCCTTCCCTTCTGAAGGAGAGGTATCTTGTTAAAGAAAAATAACGTACAAGCTATGTAATAATAATAATAATAATAAGCAGAATAGTAATAAAATAATAATAATAATAATAATAATAAGCAGAATAGTAATAATAATATAATAATAATAATAATAATAATAATAATAATAATAATAATAATAATAAGCAGAATAGCAATAATAATAATATAATAATAATAATAATAATAATAATAAGCAGAATAGCAATAATAATAATATAATAATAATAATAATAATAATAATAATAATAATAATAATAATCTCTACACATTCTTAATAATATTTTTTTATGAGTAACATAAAAACATAAACCCGCATTCATAATCATTTCAAATTCAAATTCATGTTTCATTTTCATGAATAAACGAGTGGATGATGTGACCTGGTGAATGAGGTGACCTGGTGAATGAGGTGACCTGGTGAATGACAACGTCAGTTAACAAGTTAATGAGCCGAGTGACCCAGTTATTAATCCTCGGCTAAATTACTCCCTAAATGACCCTTTGAGTAACTAACTGGTGGACCAGTTTTAGAGAGAGAGATAAAGACAGAGAGACAGAAAAAAAGAGAAAAAAAGGAGAGAGAGAAAGAGAGCTCATTTTGAAGTTAGTGGACCAATTTTAGAGAGAGAGAGACACACACACAGACAGACAGATATATATATAGAGAGAGAGACAGACATAGACACACAGACAGACAGACAGAGAGAAAACAAGAGTGAAAGAGCATAGAAAAAGAGAGAGAGCTCATTTTGACCATATCTCATTCATTTCTATTTCTAGTTTGAGATTTCTTGTTCAGGAAATGGAAGAGGCAATGTGACTCGAAATATTCCTTTTATATATATATACAAAAAAATTGATTATAGTGTGTGTTTTTTTAATAAAAAGTCAGAAAAAACGTAAAAATAAAAAATATTGAGAAATATCAAGATTTTTCCCAAATGCAAAATATTAAGATTTTAGGTACATACAAGACTTTAGATGGAATTCACTGACACAAAATTGAGTTTCAAAATTCGTGTGTATATATATTTGCGTTGACTTATTTGTAAATCCCGAATTGTAACTATTTATATCTTTTTTTTTATAATTTTCTATCTGTAATTGCCTATTTGAGCCTGTGTGGGTGAGCTCTAGCTGTTGGATCAGCTAGATATTTCTCAGAATATTTGTTTTTTACGTTTTCCTGCCATTTTGATTTAAGTAAAAGGACACAAATGCAACTAATGTGACATTTTATTGTGGCAACGTTTCGCTCTCCAGGAGCTTTGTCAAGCCGTTACAAACAATACATGGACACACAGGGTATATAAAATGTCACATTAGTTGCATTTGTGTCCTTTTACTTAACATATTGTCGGTAATTCTAACAATATTAATACATTTTGATTTAAAAAAAATTATCCACTAAAATTTTGACATTTTTTCTATAGTTTTTTTTTTATTTTGAGTCAAAATGCCGCTTCCATTTCCTGGACAATTTGAAATTTTGAACTTCTTAGAAGATCGGTTTTTAACTAATTCTAACAACTTGATGTCAAGTTTATTTAGACGGTAATTTGTTGGAATATATATATCCTCCGATTTATTGATATAAATTACACTAGCCATCCCGCACATCGTCACGACACCAGTCTGGAGTGATGCGTTCAACAGTCTTATTAGCGACTGTTTAACTTCCCACTTGCTCTCCTTATGCTTCTGTTGCCGGCGGGTATTCTATGATATCTGCCTAGAGGCTGTGATGGAGATGTGGGTCAGTGGACCACCAGCAGCAACAGCCTGGTTGGCCAGGCAAGCACCAGACGAGCCTGGCCCAGGGCCGGGCTCCTGGTGTCAGTGTATGGCTATTTTGACTAGTGTATAATGGTGAAACATTTCTGTGATGTAACTGGGATTTCGCGACCTCCACTTGAGAGAAACGTTGTTTCTCCTCGTACGTATTACGTACGTACGTACGTACGTATTACGTACGTACGTATGTACGAAGAGAAACAACTTATGTTATTTATCCAACTTGTGACGTCTTAGATGGTCGTCCTCTAGCAAATTATTATCATTATCATCATAACTAGGCAGGTCCTTTTCAAACCCAAACCCAATCCTGGTGACTTGTTTTTATTCTACCAGATGAGGGTTCAATACAGGTGCTGCTTACTCAAGGACTGAGCGACAGTATGTGGTGTAGAATGTATGAGAGAGCTTTCAAGTCTTGATTTCTTAAGACCATTCTTAGTCAAGTGTCAATGCTCTTATTCTGTAAATGCGTGCACCAGGGTGCGACAAGTACAGAGAGCAGCTGATCACTCTCTAACTAAAGAAAGGGACTGATCGCCTTCTATAAAGGCTAACTTAGATAAGGGACTGATCGCCTTCTATCAAGGCTAAGAGGCTGAACACCTTTATAATCACCCCCTCCACCTCTTCCACTTCCCCCACTATAAAAATCGCCACCCAGATAAAATCTGCCTCCCAGAAGGCGTCTCACCAGCAGGTGTTGTGCATGTATCCATCAGATTTACATGTTTCTATTCACAAATTTACGGATTTACATATTTACACACTCTCAAATATATTGCTGTTGAAATCTACTAACTACTTGTCTACGTCATTCCTGTATTCTAGCCATGCCTTCTCGTAGAGGCTCGTAACCATCTTCTGATTGCTGAATCATTCACGAACGCCAGTCTAAATTCGCACGTAAGTAATTTTCGTACATGGTCCATGGGAGTTGAGCTGCCATCAATTTCCTTGGATTAGTTCTGATTATTTCCAATATCCCAGGCGTCGTGTGGCTCATACAGAATATTCATTTTCTCATGACTCAAATAATAAATAACAATAATAATAGCAATTAATAATAATAATAATAATAATAATAATAATAATAATAATTATAATTTAATAATAATAATAATAATAATAATTATTATTATTATTATTATTATTATAATTTAATAATTAATAATAATAATAATAATTAATGATAATAATAATTTCTCTCTTCCCTCCTTTCCCTTCCCTTCATATTCTCCACTTCCATTTCCTGTTCTTGGCGTCTCTTCTCTCGTCTCTCAAGAAAATGTTGAGATGCTTTCCATGGTAAAAGGTTTCTAACATTCTGGCTCTGTATAGCTCTACAAATTTTCCTGAGCAATTGAAATTTCGTAAACTTATCTTTATCTGTGGTGAGTGGTGGTGTGTGGTGGTGGTGTGTGGTGGTGCTGTGTGGTGGTGGGTGTGATCATCGACCATTCGACTTTGTGTATGAAACTTTGGGTTTAAGAAATTAAATCCTTCAAAAACCATTTTGGGGAAAGAATCCATGCATATTTACAGCCCTGCCCTCTGCAGGTGTGGTCCTTAAAAGACGTTATCAACACCATACTCCTTTCCGCCTTATACTCCTTTCCGCCTTATATTCAATAACAATGAGACGCAGAAACAGGAAACCCCCGCGTTTGACGCACAGACGCCTTCTACTGCCGGAACTTTGACACTTGTATCCGGACCGGCTCTGCTGTAGTAATTGTACAGTCAGCATAGCTAGCAGCCTTTTCTCTCTACTCTGGCCAACCAGCGCCATGCGGCTGGGTCTAGCCCCGGCTCTTTCTCTTATTCTCCTAACATTCCTCTCCATCACTTCTCTTCCACAATCAAAATCCCCTTTCACCCTCATGGGTCTTACCTAGGAGTATCCTATCCTATCCTATTTGCAGCTTGAAAATATGTCATCAATGAATCTTTGACCACCTATGTGGCTTTAAAATACTCGTGTTTTACTTTATCATATTAAGTTTTTTATCATTGAACCATAATACGCATTGCAGACGTAATGCTAAAGGGCACAGCTGCTACAGTGTGGCAGATGGATGTGGTTGTGATGTTGGTGTTGCTGATGCTGTTGGCTGTGCTCCTCTTCTTCGTGGGAGTGTGTGTGAGCTACGTGTTTGGTCTTAGCTGGTTTAAGTAGCCTCCGTGTGCTACCAGCTTAACCTTCAGGCAGCTGGTACAGGAGGCCGATCTGAGGGAAGCTGGTCTTAGGCCATCCTCCACCGAGTACTAAAGGATGCAAACTATCAGGAGTGGGGGGTTTGTGTTGATCGAGGGAGAGCTACTGCAGGCGCAGTTCGAAGTCAGAACGTTCCTCGGTCAGGGAACCTTCTCAGAGGTGTACGAGGTGGTCCTTAACGACGTGCCTTACCCAGTCTGTTTCAAGGTCCTGAAGAGGAAAAACGACACGGATGCCCTCCTCACGAGTGCAAGTGTCTTCACAGGCTGGGGAACTTGGAAGGAGTGCCCCGTCTGTTAGGGGTGAGCGTGAGGCCTCTGGGCTTCCTCATGACCATGCATGGTAGGGTCAGCATGTAGGAATGGAGGAAGTCCTCCAAGAAACCCCCCTCAGAGAGGTTCGTGCTGGAGGCGCTCTACAAGCTCTGCTTCACCATGACACAAATCCAGTACTTGGGACTCTGCCACAACGACGTCAAGGCTAACAATGTCATGGTGGAGACTTCCTCCAAAGGGCGCCCTATAGTTACCCTAATCGACTTCGGGCTCATGAAGCGGCATGGGTCGTACCCTTGGGGAAGATAACCCCGATGGAACACCAATGGTAAACCCTTCTATGCCCCTGAGCTGCAGGGGCGTCAGGCTCCGTGTTCGCCGACCACGGAGATATACGCCCTGGGTTACCTCATTTCCTCCCTGTGTTTCCTCCTCAGCGAGCCGCGGACCTGGATGCGGAGGTGCTCAAAAAAAGCGATGAGCCTACCCGACCAGCGACCCAATTTCTTGCAGATGCTCTCCTGGATAGGCCTGGCTCTCGCTGGCGTCCAGACCACGACTACCGACACGGAGGCAGAAGGCCTGCCTACAGACAGTGAGACGGGGGAGACATGACCACAAACAGTGGGACGAAAGACATGACTACATACAGTGAGACTGTAGACATGGCTGTAAACAGTCAGTGAGACCGGCGACCTAAGAAACACAGGAGTCACAACAACAGACATAGATACGACGATACTCAGAAGAACTGGCATACCCATCTATTCCCTGAGGTGAGTTTGCCCCGGGCTCCTGGCGAACTGGCTACCTCAAACCAACCTAGAATTTCTTCAAGGAAGGATCCTAGACGCCGATGAGGGGCTCTTCTTCCTAGAAAATAGCACCCCCTTCCCCTTTCCCGTTCCTTGAATCGAACTTGATTGCTGCCTCTTCCTCTCCGCGCTGAATGACCCCTATGGTTTTAGAGCTTCCCCCATGAATATAATGCAGTGTTTTCATATTTTTTTCTTCGTGTCTTCACTTATATCTAAATCGCAAGTTATTAAATCTTTCTTTGCCCTTCGCTGGTTTTTCAGTCAGCATTTGTTCCTGAATTTTTTCCCTCGAAGAGTAGCCGTCTTAAGGTGTTGAGCTCTGGATATTTTAACTGACTGTAGATATACAGTCATACAAAATATATTGGAGCAGCTAACAGGGTATGCATTGCTCTGGACAAAAAGGCTTATATCGGATCAAACCTGTTTAAATCTCATTCCAGAGGAAATGTTTCATCCATAAGGGTTTAGTGCTCGCCTGGGATATATATATATATATATATATATATATTCATTTGTAAATGTATATCTAGGACATTATTATTATTTAATTCACGGGTGAGCGCTAAAAGCGTACTTGTCATATAGCGCCAGGGTAATGGGAGATAATCAGGTTTGATCCAAGGAAGGAGAGAGCAGCTCCAGATTCTCGAATCAAGAGCCTCTTACCATTTTCGAGATTTCTCTTATGATGACTTAGTCAAAAATATTATTAGTAAGGTATTATTTAATTCGTTCCTCCTCTTCCTCTTCCCACATCCTCCTTCTCTCCCCCCTCTTCTTTTTTTCTCTTCTTGATCAATAGTTCTTTAATTGTTCTAAACTAACGCTTGTATGTTTATTAGTTGCTGAAACGAACTTGAAGTCTTCTAATCTCTTACGATACTGAACTTATTGTCTAGGAGGAGACTTAGAATGTT
>WNWK01003499.1:115000-117500 GCA_009830355.1 Cherax destructor
TTCTCCTGCCTCTCTGTATACATACATAAATTGAATATTATCTCCTCCTCTTTCTATCTTCTAAAGAGGACCTCGTCAGCGCCTTGTTCCTCATAACTCGCGTTCAAAGATTCCGAAACAGCTTTTCTTCGCATGTCTTTTATTTTTTGCTGTTTCTATATTAATTTTGTTATGTGCCGCGGAGACCCCTCGCCCGCCCGATATTCCAACTTCGTTCACATACGCTATAATAATATTCATTATTTTACCATCAAATATATGAAATTTATTTAAAAATGTAACCACCGCAGCATTCAAGTTTCTCACTGTTGCGCAAATGTGATTTTCTGCTAACATATTATTGTTTAAAATTATATATATATATATATATCTTAGAGATGTATCGGATGTGAAATTTAGATATCCGCGGATGCGGATTCATATGCGGATATCTGTTTACAGTAAAATGAGGATGCGGATGCAGATGCGGATGTAAGAAATTGTGCGGATGTTCCGCGAATGCGGATGCGGATATCCGATACATCTCAAATATATATTTGCAATCATGCGATTATTGTAATTTCTTCCATATATTAGAATATATCTGTGTTTGAGAAGGACCTATCTAGCAAGGGCCAGTAAGCCTACTGCAGAGCTCCTCCATTTTTTCCCTGTTGAAAGCACAGTTTACAATAGACTAGATTACATAAATGGAGAAAAAATATCCACCGTAAAACCGGCACTTACAAGAACCACATGACGATGTTTCGGTCCTTACCCGAAACATCGGAGCAGTGCTACTACTTCCTCCCCTATCATGTCACAACTATCATGTCACAACTATCATGTCACAACTATCATGTCACAACTAAAAAATATGGTTATCTACTCAATTGATTCAGAGAAAATTGGACTAAATAGGAACTAAAATGGAGTTTTTTTAATTGACAAATAGCAATTAAGAAAAAAAATCTAAAAAATATAGAAACACAATTCACAGAGAATTGTACATAAAAATGGAGTCAAATCATTGGTTGTGAAATAGAAAAGCAAACCAGATGACAGACCACCTCTGGTACAGGCTACAGCTCACGCACCTCTGGTACAGGCTACAGCTCACGCACCTCTGGTACAGGCTACAGCTCATGCACCTCTGGTACAGGCTACAGCTCACGCACCTCTGGTACAGGCTACAGCTCACGCACCTCTGGTACAGGCCACAGCTCACAGCTACACTCCACCTCTGGTACAGGCACTATGGCAGCTCACGCACCTCTGGTACAGGCTACAGCTCACACACCTCTGGTACAGCCTACAGCTCACGCACATCTGGTACAGGCTACAGCTCAGACACCTCTGGTACAGGCTACAGCTCACGCACATCTGGTACAGGCTACAGCTCACGCACCTCTGGTACAGGCTACAGCTCACGCACCTCTGGTACAGGCTACAGCTCACACACCTCTGGTACAGCCTACAGCTCACGCACATCTGGTACAGGCTACAGCTCAGACACCTCTGGTACAGGCTACAGCTCACGCACCTCTGGTACAGGTTACAGCTCACGCACCTCTGGTACAGGCTACAGCTCACGCACCTCTGGTACAGGCTACAGCTCACGCACCTCTGGTACAGGCTACAGCTCACGCACCTCTGGTACAGGCTACAGCTCACGCACCTATGGTACAGCCTACAGCTCACGCACCTCTGGTACAGGCTACAGCTCACACACCTCTGGTACAGCCTACAGCTCACGCACATATGGTACAGGCTACAGCTCAGACACCTCTGGTACAGGCTACAGCTCACGCACATCTGGTACAGGCTACAGCTCACGCACCTCTGGTACAGGCTACAGCTCACGCACCTCTGGTACAGGCTACAGCTCACACACCTCTGGTACAGCCTACAGCTCACGCACATCTGGTACAGGCTACAGCTCAGACACCTCTGGTACAGGCTACAGCTCACGCACCTCTGGTACAGGCTACAGCTCACGCACCTCTGGTACAGGCTACAGCTCACGCACCTCTGGTACAGGCTACAGCTCACGCACCTCTGGTACAGGCTACAGCTCACGCACCTCTGGTACAGGCTATAGCTCACGCACATCTGGTACAGCCTACAGCTCACGCACCTCTGGTACAGGCTACAGCTCACACACCTCTGGTACAGCCTACAGCTCACGCACATCTGGTACAGGCTACAGCTCAGACACCTCTGGTACAGGCTACAACTCACGCACATCTGGTACAAGCTACAGCTCACGCACCTCTGGTACAGGCTACAGCTCACGCACCTCTGGTACAGGCTACAGCTCACACACCTCTGGTACAGCCTACAGCTCACGCACATCTGGTACAGGCTACAGCTCAGACACCTCTGGTACAGGCTACAGCTCACGCACCTCTGGTACAGGCTACAGCTCACGCACCTCTGGTACAGGCTACAGCTCACGCACCTCTGGTACAGGCTACAGCTCACGCACCTCTGGTACAGGCTACAGCTCACGCACCTCTGG
>WNWK01003499.1:122500-150000 GCA_009830355.1 Cherax destructor
GTAGTAATAGTAGGAGTAGTAGTGGTAATAGTAGTAGGAGTAGTAATAATATTAATGGAGTAGTAGTAGTAGTAGTAATAGTAATGGAGTAGTAGTAGTAATAGCAATGGAGTAGTAGTAGTAAAGTAGTAGGATAGTAGTAAAGTAGTAGTAGTAATAGTAGTAGAGATAGTAGTAATAGTAGTAGGAGTAGTATAGAATAATAGTAGAGTAGTAGTAGTAATAGTAGTAGAAGCATTAGTAGTAATAGTAATGGAAGTAGTAGAGTAGTAGTAGTATATAATGAGTAGTAGTAAAGTATAGATAGAGTAAGTAGTGAGTAGTAGTAATAGTAGTAGAGTAGTAGTAGTAATAGTAGGAGGTAGTAGTAATAGTAGTAGGAGTAGTAGTAGTAGTAATAGTAATAGGAGTAGTAGTAGTAATAGTAGTAGGAGTAGTAGTAGTAATAGTAGTAGGAGTAGTAGTAGTAATAGTAATGGAGTAGTAGTTGTAGTAATAGTAATGGAGTAGTAGTAGTAGTAATAGTAATGGAGTAGTAGTAGTAATAGTAATGAATTAGTAGTAGTAGTAATAGTAATGGAGTAGTAGTAGTAATAGTAATGGAGTAGTAGTAGTAATAGTAATGGAGTAGTTGTAGTAATAGTAATGGAGTAATAGTAGTAATAGTAATGGAGTAGTAGTAGTAATAGTAATGGAGTAATAGTAGTAATAGTAATGGAGTAGTAGTAGTAGTAATAGTAATGTAGTAGTACCAGTTCTAATATTAATGGAGTAGTAGTAGTAATAGTAGTAGTAGAAGTAGTAGTGGAATAAGTTTAAGGACAAGAAATAGGAGCACTGCAGAAGAGCTACTGGCCCACAAGGGTGAGATCTAAAACACAGGGGATTAAAAAAAAATGGAGAAGAGAACAACCTAGACGGAAGAGAGGAAGACAAAGAAAAAATAGGACAGGAGAAGAGGTAGGGAGAGGAGGAGGAGGAGAAAACATCAGGTCATGAGTGTCAGTCGGACTTGTAAATGGTCCAGGTCGGGTCGAAACGTCGTCCCAATTTTCTCTCTCCTATACGCGGGTTGTTTGTGTAGGAAAATGTGACTTTTTATTAAGGCAATGATTCACACTTTCATGAGGCTTTGTTCGATACTTGAAAGGCCTCGTATGGGCGAAACGTCGTGCCGTTAATGATCTCCTTTTTCGATATTTTTACTAAGGACCGGTTGGTTGGTGGTTAATGGGGTATAAATCCTATATATATAGAAGGCTGGAGGCAGTGGAGATGTCATGTCTGAGGTCAATGTGTGGTGTGAATATAATGCAGAGAATTCGGAGTTTGGAAATTAGGAGGAGGTGCGGGATTACCAAAACTATTATCCAGAGGGCTGAGGAGGGGTTGTTGAGGTGGTTCGGACATGTAGAGAGAATGGAACGAAACAGAATGACTTCGAGAATGTATAAATCTGTAGTGGAGGGAAGGCGGGGTAGGGGTCGGCCTAGGAAAGGTTGGAGGGAGGGGGTAAAAGAGGTTTTGTGTGCGAGGGGCTTGGACTTCCAGCAAGCATGTTTGAGCGTATTTGATAGGAGTAAATGGAGACAAATGGTTTTTAATACTTGACGTGCTGTTGGAGTGTGAGCAAAGTAACATTTATGAAGGGATTCAGGGAAACCGGCAGGCCGGACTTGAGTCCTGGAGATGGGAAGTACAGTGTCTGCACTCTGAAGGAGGGGTGTTAATGTTGCAGTTTTATAACTGTAGTGTAAAGCACCCCTCTGGCAAGACAGGGATGGAGTGAATGATGATGAAAGTTTTCTCTTTTTCGGGCCACCCTGCCTTGGTGGGAATCGGCCGATGTGTTAATAAAAATAATAAATATATATATACATGTATATATATATATATATATATATATATATATATATATATATATATATATATATATATATATATATATATTATATGTATATTATATATATATATATATATATATATATATATATATATATATATATATATATATATATGTATGTATGTATATATATATATATGTGCTCACTTATTTGTAGCTGCAGGGATTGAGTCACAGCTCCTGGCCCTGTGTGTGTGTGTGTGTACTCACCGCGTCTCAGCTCCTGGCTCCGCCACTATTCCACCAAAAAACATCATTATTAGGCCTCTGGCCTGGTGGCCCTTATCATACCTACTCCTGAAGCTGCGTGCATGTCTTACTTTGCCTGCTGGGTCTCAGAGGAGGCGCTGGCTTGCAACTTGGTGATCAACACACGCATGATGTTCAGCAAGAACAGGAAGTTCGTCTGTAGTGAACATTGCAACAGTCTTGTTAGAACACTCTCCCTGTAGAACATTAGTTATTTGTTTTATTACTAATTAATATTGCTACTACTACAGCTATTACAACAACAACAACAACTACTGCTATTGTTACTACTAAAACTACTACTAATACCACTACTACTACTACAATAACAACAACAACTACTACTACTACTACTACTGCTACTACTCCTATTACTATTAGTAGTACTACTATTACTTCTACAGCAACAACTACTACTTCTACTACTATTACCACCAACAGAAGTAATAGTAGTAATAGTACTTTCAATATTTTCAATCCTAATTACGTATTATTTTAATTATATTAATTATTATTATTATTATTATTATTATTATTATTATTATTATTATTATTATTATTATTCATTATCATCATCATCATCATTATCATTACTATCAACACTTCAAGCACTTGCCATCAGCAACAGCATCGTGGATCAAATACACAAACATAATTTCCTCTTTCTTTTCTCCCCTTCAAGTCAACGTCAGAGAAAACGCGTCGCCAAAACGTCACTTTCACCAAACTGAAATCATCTCAAGACGTTTAACTACGGTTAACAGTCGTCTTTTTCACTCTCTCCTGGGAATGTCTTACGAGGCAGTAATGGAATAAGCACTCTTGAAAGAGAATCACAGTTGTTAAGTGAGGACTCGTGTGGTTAAGTGAGGACTCGTGTGGTTAAGTGAGGACTCGTGTGGTTAAGTGAGGACTCGTGTGGTTAAGTGAGGACTCGTGTCTGGTGAAGGCGAGCTGGGAGTTCTGCCTGGTTTACCAGCCCATCCGGTGTTTGGTAGTGTCCGCGAGACGCGGAATGCCAATGTCGCTGGAGATCTGCCCCGGAGTGCGGGCCCATTGACGGGGATTTTTTTTTCTGGTACTCACCTAGTTGTGGTTGCAGGGGGTCGATTCACAGCTCCTGGCCCAGCCTCTTCACTGGCCGCTACTAGGTCACTCTTCCTGCTCTATGAGCTTTATCATACCTCTTCTTAAAGATATGTATGGATCCTGCCTCCACTACATCACTTCCCTGACTATTCCACTTCCCGACAACTCTGTGACTGAAGAAATACTACCTAACATCCCTGTGGTTCATCTGAGTCTTCAACTTCCAACTGTGTCCCCTTGTTGCTGTGTCCCATCTCTGCAATATCCTGTCTCTGTCCACCTTGTCGATTCCTCTCAATATTTTATATGTCCTTATCATATCCCCCCTATCTCTCCTGTCCTCCAGTGTCGTCCAGTGTGTCGTCAGTGTCGTCCAGTGTGTCGTCCAGTGTGTCGTCCAGTGTGTCGTCCAGTGTGTCGTCCAGTGTGTCGTCAGTGTGTCGTCCAGTGTGTCGTCCAGTGTGTCGTCCAGTGTGTCGTCAGTGTGTCGTCCAGTGTGACGTCCAGTGTGTCGTCCAGTGTGTCGTCCAGTGTGTCGTCCAGTGTGTCGTCCAGTGTGTCGTCAGTGTGTCGTCAGTGTGTCGTCCAGTGTGTCGTCAGTGTGTCGTCCAGTGTGTCGTCCAGTGTGTCGTCAGTGTGTCGTCCAGTGTGTCGTCAGTGTGTCGTCAGTGTGTCGTCAGTGTCGTCCAGTGTGTCGTCAGTGTGTCGTCCAGTGTGTCGTCCAGTGTGTCGTCAGTGTGTCGTCAGTGTGTCGTCAGTGTGTCGTCCAGTGTGTCGTCAGTGTGTCGTCCAGTGTGTCGTCAGTGTGTCGTCCAGTGTGTCCACGTCAGTGTGTCGTCCAGTGTGTCGTCCAGTGTGTCGTCAGTGTGTCGTCAGTGTGTCGTCAGTGTGTCGTCCAGTGTGTCGTCAGTGTGTCTCAGTGTGTCTCAGTGTGTCGTCAGTGTGTCGTCAGTGTGTCGTCAGTGTGTCGTCAGTGTGTCGTCAGTGTGTCGTCATGTTCGTCATGTGTCGTCAGTGTGTGTCAGTTCTTCAGTGTGTCGTCCAGTTGTCCAGTGTCGTCAGTGTGTCGTCCAGTGTGTCGTCAGTGTGTCTCAGTGTGTCGTCAGTGTGTCGTCAGTGTGTGTAGGTCGTCCAGGTGTCGTCAGTGTCGTCAGTGTGTCGTCAGTGTGTCGTCAGTGTCGTCAGTGTTCGTCAGTGTGTCGTCAGTGTCGTCAGTGTATCGTCAGTGTCGTCAGTGTGTCGTCAGTGTGTCGTCAGTGTGTCGTCAGTGTGTCGTCCAGTGTGTCGTCAGTGTCGTCCAGTGTGTCGTCCAGTGTGTCGTCAGTGTGTCGTCAGTGTGTCGTCAGTGTGTCGTCAGTGTGTCGTCAGTGTGTCGTCAGTGTGTCGTCAGTGTGTCGTCAGTGTGTCGTCAGTGTTCGTCAGTGTGTCGTCAGTGTGTCGTCAGTGTGTCGTCCAGTGTGTCGTCCAGTGTGTCGTCAGTGTCGTCAGTGTGTCGTCAGTGTGTCGTCAGTGGTCGTCAGTGTCGTCAGTGTGTCGTCAGTGGTGTCAGTGTGTCGTCAGTGTGTCGTCAGTGTTCGTCAGTGTCGTCAGTTGTCGTCAGTGTGTCGTCAGTGTGTCGTCCAGTGTCGTCAGGTTCGTCAGTGTGTCAGTGTCGTCAGTGTGTCGTCCAGTGTCTCATGTCGTCAGTGTTCGTCAGTGTCGTCAGTGTGTCTCAGTGTGTCGTCAGTGTATCGTCTAGTTGTCGTCAGTGTGTCGTCAGTGTGTCGTCAGTGTGTCGTCAGTGCGTCCAGTGTCGTCAGTTGCGTCAGTGTGTCGTCAGTGTGTCGTCAGTGTGTCGTCAGTGTGTCGTCAGTGTGTCGTCCAGTGTGTCGTCCAGTGTTCGTCAGTGCGTCAGTGTGTCGTCCAGTGTGTCAGTCATGTGTCGTCGGTGGCGGTCAGTGTGTCTCAGTGTTCGTCAGTGTGTCGTTCTCAGTGTGTCCAGTGTCGTCCGTCCAGTTTCGTCATGTGTCGGGCTCATGTGTCGTCAGTGTGTCGGGTCAGTGTCGTCTTCGTCTCAGTGTTCGCCAGTGTGTCGTCGTGTCGTCGTCCAGTGTGTCGTCAGTGTTGTCCGTGTGTCGTCGTGTGTCGTCATGTGTCGTCAGTGTTCGTCGTTGCTTTTCATTCGAGATTCATGTTGTTTATAATTTTTTATCATAGTTGTCTTCTTCATTATTCATCTTTATTTATTCTTCTTCTTCTTCTTCTCTTCTTCTTCTTCTGTCTTCTTCTTCAATTCTTCTTCTCTTTTCTTCTTCTTCTTAAACATCTTCTTATTATTATTATTATTATTATTATTATTATTATTATACGATACCGTCTTCTTCAAAAAGAAAATGAAACAATTAAAACAATCATAATAGAAAAACAACAACAACAAACAAACAAATCAAAACAAGAGAAGCAGCAACAACAGAAACAATAATAACAAGAAACAAATCACATCAGCAACTACTAAAACAACAAAAACAAAAAATAACAACAAACAACAAGAAACAAACAAACAACAACAATAAACAAAACATAAACAAAACACAAACAAACAATGATGTCAAGAACGATATCATCAACAACAGAAAACAACAACAATTAAAATAAAACAAACAAGCATAAACAACAACAACAGACAAAAACATAAAACAATAAAAACAAACAAAAAAACAATAACATTAATAGCAACCACAAATAACAACAAACATAAACAAGCAAACAAACAACAACACAAACAAGGAGCAACAATCAAACAACAACAACAAACGATAACAAAAATGAACAACAACAATAGTAACAGCAACAACAACACAAAAACAAACAAACAACAGCACAAACAAGGATCAACAAGCAAACAACAACAACAAACAATAACAAAAATGAACACCAATAACAGCACAGGAACAAACAAACAAACAAACAAGAATAACAACAACAATAACAGTGATTCAAACAATGCTTGGGTCAGTGAGTCCAGAAAAGTGTACACAGAAGAGGGTCAAGAGCCACAGGACTGGATCTCACAGAGCCACAGAATGCCTTTCAGAAACGTGTATAGAGTCGGTTATGCTGGCAAAGTGGCTTGGATTCGTATATCTTAATGTATGTTCTTTCCTTGTTTATATTTATATTCTGGCTCCTTAGATGATGTGTGTATTTGTGAGTGAAGCTGACAGGTTCATTTTATAGGTGGTGGTGGTAGTGGTTGTGATGGTAGTGGTAGTGGTGGTAGTAGTGGTGGTGGTAGTAGTGGTGGTGGTAGTAGTGGTGGTGGTAGTAGTGGTGGTGGTAGTAGTCGTGGTGGTAGTAGTGGTGGTGGTAGTAGTGGTGGTGGTAGTAGTGGTGGTGGTAGTAGTAGTGGTGGTGGTAGTAGTGGTGGTAGTGGTGGTGGTGGTAGTAGTAGTGGTGGTGGTAGTAGTGGTGGTAGTAGTGGTGGTGGTAGTAGTGGTGGTAGTAGTGGTGGTGGTAGTAGTAGTAGTGGTGGTAGTAGTGGTGGTGGTAGTAGTGGTGGTGGTAGTAGTGGTGGTGGTAGTAGTGGTGGTAGTAGTGGTGGTGGTAGTAGTAGTGGTGGCGGTGGTGTGTGGTAGTAGTGGTAGCGGTAGTAGTGGTGGTGGTAGTAGTAGTGGTAGTAGTGGTGGTGGTAGTAGTGGTGGCGGTAGTAGTGGTGGTGGTAGTAGTAGTGGTGGTGGTAGTAGTAGTGGTAGTAGTGGTGGTTGTAGTAGTAGTGGTAGTAGTGGTAGTAGTGGTGGCGGTAGTAGTGGTGGTGGTAGTAGTAGTGGTGGTAGTAGTAGTGGCGGTAGTAGTAGTGGTGGTGGTAGTAGTGGTGGTAGTAGTAGTAGTGATGGTAGTAGTAGTGGCGGTAGTAGTGGCGGTAGTAGTAGTGGTGGTGGTAGTAGTGGCGGTAGTAGTAGTGGTGGTGGTAGTAGTGGTGGTAGTAGTAGTGGTGGTAGTAGTAGTGGTGGTGGTAGTAGTGGTGGTAGTAGTAGTGGTGGTAGTAGTGGTGGTTGTAGTAGTGGTGGTTGTAGTAGTGGTGGTAGTAGTGGTGGTAGTAGTGGTGGTTGTAGTAGTGGTGGTTGTAGTAGTGGCGGTAGTAGTAGTGGCGGTAGTAGTAGTGGTGGTGGTAGTAGTGGCGGTAGTAGTAGTGGTGGTGGTAGTAGTGGTGGTAGTAGTAGTGGTGGTAGTAGTGGTGGTTGTAGTAGTGGTGGTTGTAGTAGTGGTGGTAGTAGTGGTGGTAGTAGTGGTGGTTGTAGTAGTGGTGGTAGTAGTGGTGGTAGTAGTGGTGGTAGTAGTGGTGGTAGTAGTAGTGGTGGTAGTAGTGGTGGTTGTAGTAGTGGTGGTTGTAGTAGTGGTGGTAGTAGTGGTGGTAGTAGTGGTGGTAGTAGTGGTGGTTGTAGTAGTGGTGGTTGTAGTAGTGGTGGTAGTAGTGGTGGTAGTAGTGGTGGTAGTAGTGGTGGTAGTAGTAGTGGTGGTAGTAGTGGTGGTTGTAGTAGTGGTGGTTGTAGTAGTGGTGGTAGTAGTGGTGGTAGTAGTGGTGGTAGTAGTGGTGGTTGTAGTAGTGGTGGTTGTAGTAGTGGTGGCGGTGGTGGGAACGTTGATAGTGGTTGTGTTGATGGTGTTATTGTTGAATTATTATTATTATTATTATTATTATTATTGGTGGTGATAGTGTTGTTATTGCTGCTGTTGTTGGTTTCGTTGTTATATTTGATTCTGTTATTGTCGTTGTTGTTTTTCGTTATTCTTTCCCTCATAGCTTCAATCCAACTTCTCTCTATCCTGCTTCTTCCCCTTTTCTACCCTCCTGTCATGTTTCTTCCTTCTGTCTTTTCTCACTTTCACTCCTCTCCAATTTATAATTCCTTCTCTCCCTCTCTTCCCCCCGTCCCCTACTTTCTTCCCTCCAGTATTCCCTTCTTCCATCCCCACCCTCCACCCACCACCCTCCACCCTACACCCACCACCCACCACCCTCCACCCTCCACCCTCCACCCTCCACCCTCCACCCACCACCCTCCACCCTCCACCCACCACCCTCCACCCTCCACCCACCACCCTCCACCCTCCACCCTCTACCCTCCACCCACCACCCTCCACCCTCCACCCTCCACCCTCCACCCTCCACCCACCACCCTCCAAAATCCACCCTCCACCCACCACCCTCCACCCTCCACCCTCCACCCTCCACCCCCACCCTCCACCCTCCACCCTCCACCCACCACTCTCCCACCCTCCACCCACCACCCACCACCCTCCACCCTCCACCCACCACCCTCCACCCTCCACCCTCCACCCCCACCCTCCACCCTCCACCTCTCCACCCTCCACCCTCCACCCTCCACCCACCACCTTCCACCTCCACCCACCACCCTCCACCCTCCACCCTCCACCCCACCCTCCACCCTCCACCCTCCACCTCCACCTCCACCCTCCACCCACCACCCTCCACCCACCACCCTCCACCCACCACCCTCCACCCTCCACCCTCCACCCTCCACCCACCACCCTCCACCCTCCACCCACCACCCTCCACCCACCACCCTCCACCCTCCACCCTCCACCCTCCACCCTCCACCCACCACCCTCCACCCCCACCCACCACCCTCCACCCTCCACCCACCACCCTCCACCTCCACCCTCCACCCTCCACCCTCCACCCACCACCCTCCACCCTCCACCCCACCCCACCCTCCACCCTCCACCCTCCACCCTACCACCCTCCACCCTCCACCCTCCCACCTTCCCACCTCTCTGGCTTTTCAACTTTCTTTCCAACTTTAGTCTCAATATTTTCCTAACTGAGTTACCTTGAAAATGGATCGAGTTGATTGTCTATTGATTGAATTTATTCCATATTGAAAAGAAGCGATGTTCTTTCCTATTCCATCTCCAGTTCGCTCACTACACCAGAATAAAAACAATAATTATATATATATATATATATATATATATATATATATATATATATATATATATATATATATATATATACAGAACTGAGCAACACAAGTTGATCTGCAACACTTCAAAACGTCCTTGTATCGCATACATTCAACTATTTACATAATCCCGCAGCATTTCATTTCCTGCTCTCTCTCTCTCTCTCTCTCTCTCTCTCTCTCTCTCTCTCTCTCTCTCTCTCTCTCTCTCTCTCTCTCTAACTCTCTCTGCCTCCTCCCATCTTTACATTTTGAAAATCGTGCAGGGGTAAACAAGTCGTGTTTTCATAGCCAGTTTTATTTTGAGTTCATGGCAGCATTAACGTTATTAAATTTGGGAAAGCATAGCGGGTTGGTCTTGAACTTGCCCGGGGGACCTGATGGACTCGTATACCTGGGTGTGGTATTGGTATACCTGGGTATGGTATTGATATACCTGGGAGTGGTATTGGTATACCTGGGTACGGTATTGGTATACATGGGTATAGTATTTGTATATATGTATGTGGTATTGGTATACCTGGTACGGTATTGGTATACATGGGTATAGTATTTGTATACCTGGGTGTGGTATTTATATACCTGGGTACGGTATTGGTATACCTGGGTGTGGTATTGGAATACCTGGGTACAGTATTGGTATACATGGGTATAGTTTTGGTACACCTGGGTGTGGTATTGGTATACCTGGGTACGGTGTTGGTATACCTGGGTGTGGTATTGGAATACCTGGGTACAGTATTGGTATACATGGGTATAGTTTTGGTACACCTGGGTGTGGTATTGGTATACCTGGCTACGGTATTGGTATACCTGGGTGTGGTATTGGTATTCCTGGGTACGATATTGGTATACATGGGTATAGTATTAGTATACCTGGGTACGGTATTGGTATACATGTGTATAGTATTTGTATACCTGGGTGTGGTATCGGTATATCCCTGGGTGTGGTATTGGATAAGCTCTAGGGCATTTATCTTAGGAGAATTGAAGTGTCTTGTTGGAATTACTGTGTTACGCTTACAATTACCGCCTGATAATTGCTCTTGTTTAGTTACTGAGGAGATTGTTTTGGTTTTAACGTTGTTGTTGATTGTTGTGGCTGTTGTTGTAGTTTGTTGTTGTTGTTATTTGTGTTGGTTATTGTTGTTGTTGTTACTAATACACAGAATAGATGATGGTAGCTTACTATTATGACGGTGAGGCGAGGTCCCTCCAGGATCCAGAAATACGGACTCAGGTTGTAACCCCACCAACACCTGCAACATGGAGAGTGGTAGAGATGGTGGGGGAGGTGGTGGGGGAAATGGTGGGGGTGATTGTGTGGGAGGTGGTATGGGAGATGGTGGGGAGATGTTGTGGGAGATGCAAGAGAGACAGATAGACGGAATGATTTAGAGAGAGACACATGCTGCACATGTGTCTGTTTCTTTATCTGGTCGATCTTTTAAACCGTTTATGTACAACTATTACTTTTAACTTGGTTGGCTCGTTGTCAACTGATCGCCTTGTATGGGCCAGTAGGCCTCCCGCAGTGTTCCTCCATTCTTATGCGTAACTAATGAACAAAAATCAGGAATCCGTTGGTTTCAGCTTACCCCAGTAAGGTGTCTAATTCAGCAACAGGATTGCAAAGTGTTTCTTTAACTGGTTCTTAAATGATTGTATTCTCTTCGTTCTCTCTGCTTCATCTACTTTATTCCAACCTCCTGTAATTAAATTTGAAAAAGATATCCTTACATTTGTTTGTGTTGCATCTCCTGCCTCGAAGTCCCACTGTATTGTTTTGAGTTGCTGACGCAATTTGCACTTCAAATAGTACTTCATGTTGAAGTGCGCTAAAAAAAACTTTCAGTATCTGAAAGATCTGAATGAGGTTTCGCCGTGTGTATCCTATGAGAGAAAAGGTTATTTCGAGTGTCCCGTGGCTCGGTTGGTAGCACACTCAGCTCACTGAGTGTCTGTGGTTCGAACCCTGGTACGGGTGGAAACGTTGGGGTTGTTTTCTTACACCTGCTGCCCCCCTGTTCATCTAGCAGTAAGTAGGTACCTGGGTGTTAGTCGACTGGTGTGGGTCGCATCTGAGGGAAGGGAGAAGGGTAGTATACCTTAGATAGGGCTGGGTTTTGAAATGAGCTGAGGTTGGATAACAGCTCCTGGCCTGTAAGATGGATTTGTGTAAAAAGAAAAAGTGGTATGAGTCTTTCGTTTTGTGGGATGTTTCTCAGTGATGGTGCGAGCCTAATACCTTCTCTGTACTCTCCACTTATACCTTCTTCTTTTCCCGTAGTTTTTAGACCAAAACTTGGCAACTTGGCGGCATATTAAAGTTGCGGTCTAGCAAGTTATTATTTAGTGTCTGTATGGTATCTGGTGATCATGCCGAAGAGACACCATTCCCACGTGCCCTCCTAGGACGGGAGGGTGCCAGAGCCAGTGCTTGCTACCATCTGCAGCTCACCAGACTGCCTTGGGACAGCTGGTTCCAGAAGATGAGGAGGTACTTGTACCTCCTCCCATGGGAGACATAGGTCTCAGACGCTCCCAAGACAGGGAGCCAAGGCCGGGTCACCATCTGGAAAAGACCCGGGCCGGGAGAGCACCGGCGAATCAAAAAGAAGTATCTGGTGATGATTCAGACACAGTAGACTTCTTCAGTCAAATACAAAGGCAGCAGTAGTAGTGAAATGAAGATGATGTAATCAGTCCCTAAACCTTGGTTGACGGACTGATGCCTCTGAATTTGACTGAAGAAACCTACTGTATAGGCGACACTTTTCAACAATAAAGACTCCCAATTAGCAACTTTTCGGTATTTTATACCATTTTCAACATGGTATCTGGTGTTTTGCACTCGAAGTTGCTAGCTATGAAACCTAGCATGCTGATAGCTTAGCTGCACGCAGACAGGCATTGTTTGGTACCTTTGAGGTCGTTCCTCGTCGATATTCCAAAGTCCAGTTCTTCTTTTGTTTCAGTTAGTTTGTTGCCAAAATTCCATTTGATTATTTATGTTCTTATTTTATTATGTCACAAGGCTTCTAATTTCGGTAATGTTTGTATTTAGGCTCTGGAAAAAAATCGGCTTGGTAAAGTTGTTGTTATGTTCTGTTGTAAATATTGACCTACCAAATCTCTGTAGTTTTTGTTATTCTTGTGTTATCGCTAGATAAAGGTCCTACAGTAATGGAGCCTACAGTAATCCTACGGTAATGGAGCCTACGGTAATGGAGCCTACAGTAATCCTACGGTAATGGAGCCTACGGTAATGGAGCCTACATTAATCCTACGGTAATGGAGCCTAAAGTAATCTTACGGTAATGGAGCCTACGGTAATGGAGCCTACAGTAATCCTACGGTAATGGAGCCTACAGTAATCTTACGGTAATGGAGCCTACGGTAATGGAGCCTACAGTAATCCTACGGTAATGGAGCCTAAAGTAATCCTACGGTAATGGAGCCTACGGTAATGGAGCCTACAGTAATCTTACGGTAATGGAGCCTAAAGTAATCCTACTGTAATGGAGCCTACGGTAATGGAGCCTACAGTAATCTTACGGTAATGGAGCCTACAGTAATCCTACGGTAATGGAGCCTACAGTAATGGAGCCTACGGTAATGGAGCCTACAGTAATCCTACGGTAATGGAGCCTACAGTAATCTTACGGTAATGGAGCCTACGGTAATGGAGCCTACAGTAATCCTACGGTAATGGAGCCTAAAGTAATCCTACGGTAATGGAGCCTACGGTAATGGAGCCTACAGTAATCTTAAGGTAATGGAGCCTACGGTAATGAGCCTACAGTAATCCTACGGTAATGAGCCTACAGTAATCCTACGGTAATGGGCCTACAGTAATCTTCGGTAATGGAGCCTAGGTAATGGAGCCTACAGTAATCCTACATAATGGAGCCTAAAGTAATCCTACGTAATGGAGCCTAACGGTAATGGAGCCTACGTAATCTACGTAATCCTACGGTAATGGAGCCTACAGTAATCTACGGTAATGGAGCCATAATCCTACGGTAATGGAGCCTACGGTAATGGAGCCTAAAGTAATCTTACGGTAATGGAGCCTACAGTAATTACGGTAATGGAGCCTACAATGGAGCCTACGGTAATGGAGCCTTAATGGAGCCTACGGTAATGGAGCCTACAGTAATCCTACGGTAATGGAGCCTACGGTAATGGAGCCTACAGTAATCTTACGGTAATGGAGCCTACAGATTCTAGTAATGGATCCTACAGTAATGGAGCCTACAGTATTCCTACGGTAATGGAGCCTACAGTAATGGAGCCTACGGTAATCCTAGTAATGGAGCCTACAAGACCTACGGTAATGGAGCCTACAGTTCAATGGAGCCTACGGTAATGGAGCCACAGTAATGGAGCCTACGGTAATGGAGCCTACAGTAATCCTACGGTAATGGAGCCTACAGTAATGGAGCTACAATTCTTACGGTAATGGAGCCTACAGTAATGGAGTGTATTCCTACGGTAATGGAGCCTACGTAATGGCCTACGGTAATGGAGCCTACGAGTAATGGAGCCTACGGTAATGGAGCCTAGTATTCAGGTAATGGAGCCTACAGTAATGGAGCCTACGGTAATGGAGCCTACAGTAATGGAGCTCGTGGAGCCTACGTAATGGAGCCTACGGTAATGGAGCCTACGTAATGAGCCTACAGTATGCCTACGGTAATGGAGCCTACAGTAATGGAGCCTACGGTAATGGAGCCTACAGTAATGGAGCCTACGTAATGGAGCCTAGGTAATGGAGCCTACAGGTAATGGAGCCTACAGTAATGGACCTACGGTAATGGAGCCTACAGTAATGGAGCCACGTAATGGGCCTACGTAATGGAGCCTACAGTAATGGAGCCTACGGTAATGGAGCCTACAGTAATGGAGCCTACGGTAATGGAGCCTACAGTAATGGAGCCTACGGTAATGGAGCCTACGTAATGGAGCCTACAGGTAATGGAGCCTACAGTAATGGAGCCTAGCCTACGGTAATGGAGCCTACAGTAATGGAGCCTACGTAATGGCCTACAGTAATGGAGCCTACAGTAATGGAGCCTACAGTAATGGAGCCTACAGTAATGGAGCCTACGTAATGGAGCCTACAGTAATGGGCCTACGTAATGGAGCCTACAGTAATGGAGCCTACGGTAATGGAGCCTACAGTAATGGAGCCTACAGTAATGGAGCCTACAGTAATGGGCCTACGGTAATGGAGCCTACAGTAATGGAGCCTACGGTAATGGAGCCTCTACAGTAATGGAGCCTACGGTAATGGAGCCTACAGTAATGGGCCTACAGTAATGGAGCCTACGGTAATGGAGCCTACAGTAATGGAGCCTACGGTAATGGAGCCTACAGTAATGGAGCCTACGGTAATGGAGCCTACAGTAATGGAGCCTACGGTAATGGAGCCTACAGTAATGGAGCCTACAGTAATGGAGCCTACAGTAATGGAGCCTACGGTAATGGAGCCTACGGTAATGGAGCCTACAATAGCCTACGGTAATGGAGCCTACGGTAATGGAGCCTACAGTAATGGAGCCTACGGTAATGGAGCCTACAGTAATGGAGCCTACAGTAATGGAGCCTACAGTAATGGAGCCTACGGTAATGGAGCCTACAGTAATGGAGCCTACGGTAATGGAGCCTACAGTAATGGAGCCTACAGTAATGGAGCCTACAGTAATGGAGCCTACAGTAATGGAGCCTACGGTAATGGAGCCTACAGTAATGGAGCCTACGGTAATGGAGCCTACAGTAATGGAGCCTACAGTAATGGAGCCTACAGTAATGGAGCCTACAGTAATGGAGCCTACGGTAATGGAGCCTACGGTAATGGAGCCTACAGTAATGGAGCCTACGGTAATGGAGCCTACGGTAATGGAGCCTACGGTAAGCTAACAAGAATGAATAAACAAGACTTATTAATGAATGGGAAGAAGAGCTGTGATTTTAATGAAGGAGAGTGAGGTAAGTGAGAGTACTCACTCTGTGCCGGTGTGCTGGTAGGCCGTCACTGCCGCCCACACTGTTGTCATCACTACAGGCACGCCCCACCCCAGCAGGTTGTATATTCTGTGGATTGTACGTCATATAATGAATAATAATCATAAAATTATTTTTAATATTATTATTACTATCATTATTATGATTTTTATTATTACTATTATTATTATTATTATTGATAGAAAGAGTGGCAGTAACAGTAACACATTTTTGAGAGAGAGGGTGAATTTGCATATCTATCTATCTATCTATATATCTATATATATATATATATATATATATATATATATATATATATATATATATATATATATATATATATATTTTTGCAAAATAATCACAGGGTTGGTTGAATGATAGTTCTAGCTAGGCCTTTCGTGTTGCATTCAACACATCATCAGGAGCTTGTAATGTTGCAGAAATGAGGAGGAAGTCCAGGCAGATTCGTTCAGGGAAACGTCTCTATCCAGAATCTCTCACTATACATTCATTGCAAGCACCTGATTATGTGTTGATTGCAAAGCCAAAGGCCTAGAGATATAACTCAACTACCCCTTTTGGTTATTTTTGCAAAAAAATATTTTAAAGATTTTTTTTGGAAATCTCACATACACTCTCTCTCTCTCTCTCTCTCTCTCTCTCTCTCTCTCTCTCTCTCTCTCCTCACGTGTGGTTGGGCTGGTCGGTGAAGACATCCACGGTAAGCATACTGTTGAGGTAGTACCCCTCAATGAACATCCAGAGGAACATGGCCGTGCGGGCGTACTCCATCAACACATAGAACACCTCACACAACACAGGCTGCGGCAGGAGAGACACATGAGGGATCATCAACTTGTTCCAGTTGAATATCTTTGTAAATATGAGGGGATAGAGAGAGATATGCTGGTTATATTCTGGAGAAATTTAGTGCAAAACATGGTGATGTGGGAGGAGAAATGTTTGTTGGGTTATACTATATAAATATAATGTTGATAACGCATTCTCAGCTTGTATATAAACTGAGAGATACTCACGTCTCCTGGAAGGAAGTCTGAGAGATACACATGTCTCTGTGATTGACTGAGAAACATAGCTCTCGTTGAATATACACTCAGAGATATACACCTCCCACTGTATAAAGACCGAGGGATACAAACCTCTCGGTGTATGTATATAAAGAGATATACACATCTCTCTGTGAGATATACACATCTCTCGGTATACATTGCCAATCAGTCAACCTTCTACTTGATCAATCTCTGGAGGTATTAATTTGCAGATGCAATTATCTTCTAAGTTACGTCATAAACCAAGATTGATGATGATAATGATGATTATTAGGATGATGATGATAATGATGATGATGATGATGATGATAGAGTTCAAATTCCTTCCAGCCTCTCTAATCGTATTTTATATTAAGAAACACATAAAAATCACCATAAAAATATTAACATTTGTCATCAATCTGTAGCACCTGTTTTTACAATGTTTAAATTGATGAATATATAACCATGAGCATATATATATATATATATATATATATATATATATATATAACTGTATATATATATATATATATATATATATATATATATATATATATATACACTGTATATATATATATATATATATATATATATATAATAGATAGATAGATAGATAGATAGATATAGATATTTTTCTTTCATCGGAATTATATATTAGGGTAAATTACGGTTACTATTAAATTTTTACGACCTTTTATGTATTGTGGAATATTTTTTTTTTTTAGTTTTTCCTGTTATCTTGATAAATACGCAGGGCGTGTGTGATTTTTTTTAATATAAAGTAACTTTATAGACCATATGAATAAAAAATCATGAAACTCGCTAGTAAATTAAAACGGCCGCCACTAAACTGAACATTCCATTATGAACTCCAAGCAGAGTTGTGGACGGGTTTTTTACCTCGCTCGCTCGTTCTCAGTAACGAACCCACTAGTTCGTTGATGGTAAGGTGGTAACGAATCCACTACCTAGTCGGTACTGGCTGTTGATGGAGAGTGCTAACGAATCCGGCGGTGGTAACGAATCCAGCCGCTTGTCGGTTCCTGTTGTTTCCGGACTGCTGGTCTACTCTCAGTGTTGTATCCATCTACCCGTTGTTTGATCGCTGGTACTGGATACCTATTCCTGAAGACGTTTCGCCCTCGTGTGGAAGAAACGTCTTCCTTGCTGAAAGTTTATTCCTAATTCAAAAATAAAAAATAAGAATACCGTGGATGTAATAATACCGTGGCTGCAACAATACCGTGGCTGCAACAATACCGTGGCTGCAACAATACCGTGGCTGCAACAATACCGTGGCTGCAACAATACCATGGCTGCAACAACTCCCAAATCGACCACACTGTTGAGAGGTATTTGAAAGCGGCGTTTCAGACCGCTGTGTGAGTTGCAGGCAGGAGTCTGCAACACGGCGGCCAGGCGTCTGAAACACGGTAGCCAGGCGTCTGCAACATGGTGGCCAGGCGTCTGCAACATAGTGGCCAGCATTTGGCTCTCCTCCCAATGCACTTGTAGTCTGATGGACCCAAATTTTTATTCCTGAAAGAGAATTTGAATCGGCGCGATCCTCTCTCGGGTCTATATTCATTTCATGCTTATTTTAGGCCGGATGCTGTAGGGGATCTCGAACAGGGGGTTGAACTGGGGACACCGGGGACTGGGTTGAGTGGGGGGTCGAGTGAGGTAGTCGAGCAGGGGGACTGGGAACTAAGTTTAGTGAGCATCAACGTTGGGAAACCAGAAACTGAGTTAGTGCCTCAACTAACTCATGCATCTCATCTAACTTCTTCTAATTTAGCTAAATAGAATTTGTATAGCCATAAATTTCGATGTTCTTTAAGTAGTTACGTTTCTACTATTCTCTGTAAGTAAGTAAGTAAGTTTATTCAGGTATACACAAATACAGTTAGTACATAGATTATCATACATAGCAGCATATGTGTAGAGAACCCAGGATAACCCAAAAAAGTCAGAGTGACTTATTTCCATTTGGGTCCTTCAAACGGGAGTGGGTTGGTGTCATTGATGTCAGAGGCAGTGTAAGTTGCTCTCTGCTTATTCACCTTCAACTCCGATCAGTGTAGTTCGGACCCAGCCTCCTGCTGCTGCTGCTGCTGCTGCTGCTGCTGCTGCTGCTGCTGCTGCTGCTGCTGCTGCTGCTGCTGCTGCTGCTGCTGCTGCTGCTGCTGCTGCTGCTTGCTGCTGCCGCTGCCGCTGCGCTGCTGCGCTGCCTGCTCCGCTGCTGCCGCTGCGCTGCTGCCGCGCGCGCTGCTGCGCCGCCGCTGCTGCTGCCTGCTGCTGCTGCTGCGCGCTGCGCTGCTGCGCTGCGCCGCGCGCGCGCCGCGCCGCTGCTGCTGCCGCGCCGCGCGCGCGCGCTGCGCGCGCGCGCGCCGCGCTGCTGCTGCTGCTGCTGCTGCGCTGCCTGCTGCTGCTGCGTGCTGCTGCTGCCTGCGCTGCGCTGCGCGCTGCTGCTGCGCCTGCTGCTGCCAGCGCGCTCTGCTCGCTGCTGCCGCTGCTGCTGCTGCTGCTGCTGCCGTGCTGCCTGCTGCTGCTGCTGCTGCTGCTGCTGCTGCTGCTGCGCTGCTGCTGCGCTGCGCTGCTGCCTGCTGCTGCTGCGCGCTGTGTTGCCGCTGCGCGCGCGCTGCGCTGCGCTGCTGCTGCTGCTGCTGCTGCTGCTGCTGCTGCTGCTGCTGCGCGCTGCTGCGCGCGCTGCTGCTGCTGCGTGCTGCTGTCTGCCGCTGCTGCTGCTGCTGCTGCGCTGCTGCTGCTGCTGCTGCTGCCGCAGCGCTGCGCGCGCGCCGCCGCCGCGCACGCACGCGCCAGCTGCGCTGCGCGCTGCGCGCGCGCGCGCTGCTGCGCTGCGCGCTGCGCGCCGCCGCTGCTGCTGCGCGCTGCGCTGCCGCTGCCTGCGCGCGCCGCGCGCTGCCGCTGCCGCTCGCGCGCGCGCGCGCTGCGCTGCTGCCGCTGCTGCTGCTGCGCTGCAGCACGCTGCTCCGCTGCGCCTCGCTGCTGCTGCGCTACACGCTCGCCGCTGCTGCGCTGCTGCTGCTGCCGCTGCTGCGCTGACCCGCCTGCGCCGCCTGGCGTCCGTGCTGGCTGCTGCTGCTGCTGCTGCTGCTGCTGCTGCTGCTGCTGCTGCTGCTGCTGCTGCTGCTACTACTACTGCTGCTGCTGCTGCTGCTGCCGGCTTATCTTTCTTCTTGTTCGCTTTGATCACTGGAGCTAGGTAAGGTCTGTTCACGTGCAGCTCCCACCTTCAGTTCGCATCTGAAGGGCACGGACTCGATTCCAGCAAAAGTGGAAATACAGGGCAAGTTTCCTGAAGTGTACATAGTGTGGGAGTTTGCAAGGATATCAGTCCCTGGACCAATGGAACTGAGGTTAGAAAAAATCATGGAAAATCTGATATCAACGTACAAAATACTTAGGAGGAACTGTTCGAGAGGCAAGAAACAGGTACACAAGGGCAGAGTTGGAGGATGAAGACAGAGATGAGTCTCGGAGATGTTGGAAAGAAATTCTTTCATCGTTAGGGTGGTCAGCAGGTGAAGTGTGACCTTAGCGGGGAATTTGTGAAGGGAGACTCTGTACATGGTTAGAAGAAGAGGTATGACAGGGAACATGTGGTTAAAAGGGAAGTCAACGGAAGCAAGAGGCAGGGCCAAGAGCTGAGTAAAAACAAAAACACACGCACACATACACAGTGATGCGCCTGGAGCTATGTATCGACCCCTGCAACCACAAATAGGTGAGTACACACAAACATACGCAAACAAACACACACACACACACACACACACACACACACCTCAAAGGGAGGCAACAACGGGTCATGGTGCGTGGTGAGGTATCACAGTGGGCGCCTGTGACGAGTGGTGTACCGCAGGGGTCAGTCCTAGGACCAGTGTTATTCCTGGTATATGTAAATGACATGACGGACGGGATAGACTCAGAAGTGTCTCTATTCGCGGATGATGTGAAAATAATGAGGAGAATCACATCGGAAGAGGACCAGGCAGGGCTGCAAACAGACCTGGACAAGCTCGACATCTGGTCTAGCAGTTGGCTTCTCGAATTCAATCCCTCCAAATGCAAAGTCATGAGGATCGGAGAAGGGCAAAGAAGACCGCTGACAGAGTACAAGCTAGGCGGACAAAGGCTACAAACCTCGGCAAAGGAGAAAGACCTTGGAGTGAGTATAACGCCAAGCACGTCTCCGGAGGCACACATCAACCAGATAACTGCGGCAGCATATGGGCGTCTGGCAAACCTTAGATTAGCGTTCCGTTACCTTAACAAGGAATCGTTCAAGACACTGTATACCGTGTACGTCAGGCCCATACTAGAATATGCAGCACCAGTCTGGAACCCACACCTGGTCAAGCACGTAAGGAAACTAGAGAAAGTGCAAAGGTTTGCGACAAGGTTAGTTCCACAACTCAGGGGTCTGTCTTATGAAGAAAGGTTGAGGGAAATAGGACTAACAACACTGGAGGAAAGAAGGATCAGAGGAGACATGATAACGACATACAAAATACTGCGGGGAATTGACAAGGTAGATAGTGACAGGTTGTTTCAGAGAGGGAACACAGAAACAAGGGGACACAACTGGAAGCTGAAGACTCAGATGAGTCAAAGGGATGTCAGGAAACATTTCTTCAGCCACAGAGTAGTCAGGAAGTGGAATGGACTAGAGAAAGATATAGTGGAGGCAGGAACCATACATAGTTTTAAGACAAGGTATGATAAAGCTCATGGAGCAGGGAGAGCAGAGACCCAGTAGCAGACAGCGAAGAGGCGGGGCCAGGAGCTGAGTCTCGACCCCTGCAACCACAATTAGGTGAATTAGGTGAGTACACGTCCCGATGGCATGATGGCTAGCGCTCTCGCTTCACGCACGGAGGGCCCGGGTTCAATTCCCGGCGGGGCCGAAACATTTCGAAGTGTTTCGTTACACTCACACACACACACACACACATACAACAGGCCTAGTGTCTAATCGACATGTGCCTAGGACAAAATGGTAACTAACACACACACACACACACACACAAGCAAGTGAAGGGTCTGTTTACTAACACGGTCTCCCACCCTGCCAGCTTTGAGAAAAGCTTCTGTGCTTCAGCTGGAAAAACAGACAGACTTCTCTTGCATAAAGCAAGCTGTCGCCCCCCTCCCCGCTTCTCCCTTCCCTGGCATCTCACGAACGTAAATTGCTTCCATGAAGCAATCCTTCCTTCCTTTATACATTTTCCTTATTTTTTTTACGAACATTCTCGCACGAAGAAAACGTAGAGCGGGACCTGGCGGAAAAGGTTGGAAGGGGGTCTTAGGTAGAAAAGGATTCAGCCGGTTGGAAGAATTTTTCAATTAGAATTCTCCTTCGTCCAACAAAGGACAGGTTTCTGTCGCTTTTGTGGCTGTCATTCAAGTAGACAAAGCGCTTATTGAGGATTCATTGCTTCCAGATTAATTTTGTATTCCACGTTGAGCTGGTCGAGGCTGTGGACACAGACTAATGTATATAGTACAGTATATACCAATTCTAAAGAAATTTATCTTTATCCCAGGGAGGTACTACCGACCTGCCAAGTGAGTGTAAAACGAAAGCCTGTAATTGTTTTACATGATGGTAGGATTGCTGGTGTCTTTTTTCTGTCTCATAAACATGCAAGATTTCAGGTATGTCTTGCTACTTCTACTTACACTTAGGTCACACTACACATTCATGTACAAGCATATATATATACACACCCCTCTGGGTTTTCTTCTATTTTCTTACTAGTTTTTGTTCTTATTTCCTCTTATCTCCATGGGAAAGTGGAACAGAATTCTTCCTCCGTAAGCCATGCGTGTTGTAAGAGGCGACTAAAATGCCGGGAGCAAGGGGCTAGTAACCCCTTCTCCTGTATGTATTAGTAAATGTAAAAGGAGAAACTTTCGTTTTTCCTTTTGGGCCTCGGTGGGAAACGGCCGACGTGTTGAAAGAAGAAAGATATATATATATATATTTATTTATATTATATATATATATATATATATATATATATATATATATATATATATATATATATATATATATATATATATATATATATATATATACCAGTATTAGAATAATACGGGTAGGTATTAGGGTCACCCTACAGAAGTAGGTTGGTTGACCCTGAAAAAGAAGAAACGCGTTCACCAAAATTCATTCAATCACTGTCTTGCCAGAAGAGTGTTAACATCACAGTTCAGATGACCCTCCAGCCCGCAACATCCCCACCTTCTTTAGAGTCCAGGCACTGTACTTCCCATCCTTCCTTCGGAGTACGGACACTGTACTCTATACGTACCTCAGGGACTCAAGTCCGGCTATCCCTTAATAAACGTTACCTTACTCACACTCTGACAGCACATCAAATCATAAAAAAATATTGCATTCATTCCTGTCTAACACGTTTATAAAAGCCTGATGGATTGCAAAGCTCCTCACACACAAAAACCTCCTTCAACCACCTCAATCCATCCTTTCCTGACCCCTCCTTCCTTCCACCCCAGATTATACACCCTCTTAGTCATTTTATTTTGTTCTATCTTCTCTTCGAATCCCTATGTATCTTTCTGACTTGCTTTTAACATCTGACTCCATCTCTCCCAACTGCTTTGCCCCTTTCATTCTTCCCACAACCTCACACAGTTAGGCAATGAGTACAATGCCAAGTGTGGACCGAAACTGCTTCACAGCCACGTCAGAAGAAAGACAACAGTAAAGGAACAGGTAATTCGACTGATGAAGGAAGGAAGGAAGGAGGAGAGCTCATGAACAACGAAAGGAAGTCTGTGAGGTGTTGATAAAACGATTTGAAGAAGTCTTCTCAGTGCAAACTGCGGCAGTACCAGAGACTAAGGATCAGGGGTCACCGGCAAGCATTGGCTAACATCCACACAAGACTGAAAGAGGTAAAGAAGCTTTTGGTGGACCTGGATGTATGACAGACAATGGAACCCACAACGTGTCGCCATGGACTCCATGGGAGGGTGCAGAAGTACTGTCTAAACCACGAACTATGATCTACAATAAGTCAGCGGATACAGGACAGTTACCAGAGACCTGGAAGACAGCAAATGTGGTCCCTATATTGAAGACAGAAGACATCCAGGAGGTGCTAAGCTACAGACCAGCTTCTCTGACATAAATACCTTTCAAGGTAATACAGAAACTTATCGTGGTAAAAGTGGTAGAACACTTGTAGAGAAATACTCTCATAAACTATAACCAGCATGGATTTATTGGAGCAATATTATACAGTAACATATATGCAACAAGAGAGAGAGAGATAGAGAGGGTTGGGTGGATTGCATTTTTTTAGACTGCTAGAAGGCGTTTGATACTGTACCTCACAAGAGACTGGGTCAAAAAACTTAAGATTTAGGCAGGAATAACAAGAACGTAATCCAGGGGAAGTATGCAACAACACTTGTTCCTACGAGGAGAGGCTAACGGAATTGAACATCGCGATATTGTAGGAAAGAAGAACCAGGTAAGACATGATAACAACATACAAAATACTCAGGGGAATTAATAAGGTAGTCAGGGAGGCGAAAAAATGAAAACTCGGAGACACAAATGGAAGTTAGTCACAGAAGAGCCACAGTGATGTTAGGAAGTATTTCTTCAGTCTCAGAGTGGTCCGGAAGTGGAATGATCTTGATGAGGAAGTAGTAGAGGCAGACTCCATACATAGTTTTAAGAGCAGGTACGACAGGGGCCACGAGACTAAGAGGGAGTGAATCTGAAGAATGACAAGTTAAGAGGCAGGCCCAGGAACTGAGAATCGCGATACATTTGCAACAACAAATAGGTGAGTATCCACACACACACACACATACACACACACACACACACACACACATACACACACACACACACACACACACACACACAAGTTGAAGACTCAGATGAATCACAGGGATGTTAGGAAGTATTTCTTCAGTCACAGAGTTGTCGGGAAGTGGAATAGTTTGGGAAGTGATGTAGTGGAGGCAGGATCCATTCATAGCTTCAAGAAGAGGTATGATAAAGCTCATGGCGCAGGGAGAGTGACACAGTAGCGGCTAGTGAAGAGGCGGGGCCAGGAGCTATGACTCGACCCCTGCAACCACAACTAGGTGAGTACACACACGCTGCAGATTAAGACAACCCTCATCCTAGTGGGATTGTTAGGTCGTATTGTTCAGGGAAAGGCGGCCATTACAGAATTGTTCGAATAGAAATAAGAGTCTGTAAATACACCGTAGCCCTGTGTGGCTGATTGGTTGTGTGTGTGTGTGTGTGTGTGTGTGTGTGTGTGTGTGTGTGTGTGTGTGTGTGTGTGTGTGAGAGAGTGTGTGTGTGTGTGTGTGTGTGTGTGTGTGTGTGTGTGTACTCACCTAATTGTACTCACCTAATTGTGGTTGCAGGGGTCGATACTCAGCTCCTGGCCCCGCCTCTTAGCTGTCCGCTACTGGGTCTCTGCTCTCCCTGCTCCATGAGCTTTATCATACCTTGTCTTAAAACTATGTATGGTTCCCGCCTCCACTATATCTTTCTCTAGACTATTCCACTTCCTGACTACTCTGTGGCTGAAGAAATGCTTCCTAACATCCCTTTGACTCATCTGAGTCTTCAGCTTCCAGTTGTGTCCCCTTGTTTCTGTGTTCCTTCTCTGGAACATCCTGTCACTGTCTACCTTGTCAATTCCCCGCAGCATTTTGTATGTCGTTATCATGTCTCCTCTGACCCTTCTTTCCTCCAGTGTTGTTAGTCCTATTTCCCTCAACCTTTCTTCATAGGACAGACCCCTGAGTTGTGGAACTAACCTTGTCGCAAACCTTTGCACTTTCTCTAGTTTCTTTACGTGCTTGACCAGGTGTGGGTTCCAGACTGGTGCTGCATATTCTAGTATGGGCCTGACGTACACGGTGTACAGTGTCTTAAACAATTCCTTGTTAAGGTAACGGAACGCTAATCTTAGGTTTGCCAGTCGCCCATATGCTGTGGCAGTTATCTGGTTGATGTGTACCTCCGGAGACGTATTTGGCGTTATACTCACCCCAAGGTCTTTCTCCTTTGCGGAGGTTTGTAGCCTTTGTCCGCCTAGCCTGTACTCTGTCAGCTGTCTTCTTTGGCCTTCTCCGATCTTCATGACTTTGCATTTGGTGGGATTGAATTCGAGAAGCCAGTTGCTAGACCAAATGTCAAGCTTGTCCAGGTCTGTTTGAAGTCCTGCTTGGTCCTCCTCCGATGTGATTCTCTTCATTAATTTCACATCATCTGCGAACAGAGACACTTCTGAGTCTATCCCGTCCTTTATGTCATTTACATATACCAAGAATAACACTGGTCCTAGGACTGACCCCTGCGGTACACCGCTCGTCACAGGCGCCCACTGTGATACCTCATCACGCACCATGACCCGTTGTTGCCTCCCTGTGAGGTATTCCCTGATCCATTCCAGTGCCCTTCCTGTTATACATGCTTGTTCTTCCAACTTCTTTACTAATCTCATGTTAGGAATTGTGTCGAAGGCCTTCCTGCAGTCCAGGAAAATGCAATCAACCCACCCTTCTCTCTCTTGCCTTACCTCTGTTACTTTATCATAGAACTCTAGGAGGTTTATTACACAGGATTTGCCTTCCCGGAATCCATGCTGTCTGGTGTTTATTATCCTGTTCAGCTCGAGGTGCTCCACCATTCTTTTCCTGATTATTTTCTCCAGGACTTTGCACACTATACACGTAAGTGACACCGGTCTATAGTTTAGTGCCTCTTTTCTGTCTCCTTTTTTAAAGATGATGACTACGTTGGCCTTCTTCCATATCTCAGGTATCTGCCCATTTTCAAGGGATGTGTTGAATATTATAGTAAGTGGCACACTCAGTACCTCAGCTCCTTCCCGAAGAACCCACGGGGAGATATTGTCCGGACCCATCGCCTTTGAGGTATCGAGGTCACTGAGTAACTGCTTCACCTCCTCCTCAGTTGTGTGTATGCCCTCCAGCACTTGATACATCCCTTGTTGGTGTGTGTGTGTGTGTGTGTGTGTGTACTCACTTATTTGTGGTTGCAGGGGTCGAGTCATAGCTCCTGGCCCCGCCTCTTCATTGATTGCTACTAGGTCCTCTCTCTCCCTGCTCAATGAGCATTATCAAACCTCGTCTTAAAACTATGTATGGTTCCTGCCTCCAATACGTCACTTTCTAGGCTATTCCACTTCCTGACAACTCTATGACTGAAGAAATACTTCCTAACATCTCTTTGACTCATAGGAGTCTTCAACTTCCAACTGTGACCCCTTGTTTCTGTGTCCCCTCTCTGGAACATCTTGTCTCTGTCCACCTTATCTATTCCTCGCAGTATTTTATATGTCGTTATCATGTCTCCCCTAACCCTCCTGTCCTCTGGTGTCGTCAGGCCGATTTCCCTTAACCTTTCTTCGTAGGACAATCCCCTTAGCTCTGGGACTAGTCTTGTTGCAAACCTTTGCACTTTCTCTAATTTCCTGACGTGCTTGACCAGGTGTGGGTTCCAAACTGGTGCTGCAAACTCCAGTGTGTGTGTGTGTGTGTGTGTGTGTGAGTGTGTGTGTGTGTGTGTGTGTGTGTCTGTTTGTGTGTGTGTGTTTGTGTGTGTGTTTGTGTGTGTATTTATATAGAAGCTGTCTGGGAGTCAGCTGACCCTAAGCAACATACCAGAGAGTCAGCTGACCCACAACAACACAGCTGGGAGACACAACACAGCAGTCACAACATGTTATCAAGTATGTGGTAATGTTAACACAGCCTAAAGCTGAATGTCTTCCCCTGAGCACCGTGAGTGGCTTCTCATAGGCTGTGGTGGTGGTGGTGGTCCTGGTGGACTTGCCTCGCATGGGCCAGTAGGCCTGATGCAGTGTTTCTTTTTTCGTATGTTCTTATATTTACATACAAACACTGAGCTAATCAGTTTTGATCCAAGGAGAGAACAGTTCCAATTCCACGGATCAAGAACTCTTTGCCGGCATCAAGGCCCATAGGCCTTGAGTGAGAGAGAGAGACAAGGAGACAAGGGAGCTTGTGAGACGAGAACTGCGCTAATCTCAGGGGAAAGAATTGCGATCTGGATACTTGGTGTTTGTACCTCCTTGAACGGTACCATTGAACAGCTGTGCATGACCCGAAACAATGGCTGCAGCGGACAAGTGGGTGGCAAGGGCGGTGGGTGGTGGG
>WNWK01003499.1:155000-165532 GCA_009830355.1 Cherax destructor
CTCTATAAAATATTCACTTGATACGACAATATTATCCAGGCGCTGGTCATTAGCGTAGTGAATGATCACTGATGGACTGATGTAATTGAGAACGATTTATTTTAATTATTATCACTGGGAAGCGATTAATACGTGTGAATAATACAGGGTCTAGGGAACTGGAGGCAATAAGATTTGATCCGATGAAGAGGAGGGTGGCTCCTGTATCTTGGCACCCCCTAGTTGAAGGGTGAGGAGACTACAGCTACAGTAAGAGTGGCTGCCCGTCGTGCGGTATAATAGCTGGGTATAAGCAACATGACGTATCTGGAAAACCTTGATCATGTACTTAGGGCTTTGTTGAACTTTGAACATAGTACCATCATAGTGCCATCATAGTGCCACCATAGTGAGTTGTGTAAAGTTCAAATGGTGACATTTTTGCCTCTATTTGTTTATAGAGATTTTATAATCTAGATTTATACCAATAATGGCACGTTGGGCATGGGAGCCAATCAGGTTTGAGCCAGAGAAGGCTAAAGGCTCCTCCCATTCCTCAGATCAAGAGCCCATCAGCAGCATTACATAGAAATGTTAGTATTAGCTGGGAAGTAGATGGACCAGGATGAAAAACTGCCGCAGGCAGACTCCGTACACAGCTACACATTCAAGTACGATACGACCCAAGAGGCTAAGAACCAAAAAAAGGAAGTGAAATGGGATCCATGGTTCGAACCCCGCAACCGCAATTAGGCACGTACATAACGAGGGTAATGGTATTTTTTAGTCAGGGGAAAAATATCTTGTGACACGAGTCTCGGCCACATGAGGCGGAACTTAGCGGTGCCACTTAGCGGTGCCACTTAGCGGTGCCACTTAGCGGTGCCACTTAGCAGTGCCACTTAGCAGTGCCTCTAGGCCAATTACAGCGCCCAGGCAACGAAGACATCCTTGGCTTACCAAGTGCAAAACACACACACGCATTCACACATACACACATACACACACACACACACACACACACACATACACACATACACACACACACACATTCACACACACACATACACACATACACACACACACACACACACACATACATACATACACACACACACACACACACACACATACATACATACACACACACACATACAAACACACACACACACACAAACACACACACACACACACACACACACACATACATACATACACACACACACACATACAAACACACACACACACACACATACACACATACACACACACACACACACACACACACACATACAAACACACACACACACAAACACACACACACACACACACACACATACATACATACACACACACACATACAAACACACACACACACACACACACACACACACACACACACACAGGAGCAAGGGGACACAAATGAAAGTTAACAACTCAGATAAATCATAGAGATGTTAGAGTTGTTAGGAAATAGAGGAATCTGAAGAGTGAAGTAGCGGAGGCAGGATGCATACATAGCTTTAAGATAAGGAAACGACTGAGCAGGCAGAGAGTGGACCTAGTAGCGACTAGGCGGTGCAAAGAGCTGTGAATCGACTCCTGCAACCACAAATAGGTGAGCACAAATATGTGAAAATACACACACACACACACACACACACACACACACACACACACACACACACACACACAGTTTAATGGGAGGTGTTGGAGAGATATGGAGAACAAATAAGGGAATTGGAACAGATACAATAAACTGAGGAGTCAAAAAAATTACCAGATATTCAAAAATGATAGAAATGAATACACAAATATAAGGAGAGAGAGAGAGAGAGGAGAGAGAGAGAGAGAGAGAGAGAGAGAGAGAGAGAGAACAAAGAAATTCTGAAAAGGAAAGAGTAGGCAAGAGCAAAGTAGAACCAAACTTTTTATTTAAGTTTACAAAAAGTAAACAAAAGAGGAAATCCGACGCAATAAAAATAAATGACGATCACAGAATCACAGAAGCGAAGGGAACGATAAAAGTATTAATTAAAAAGATTTAGAGTGTGTTCATACCGAAGAAAACAAATTCACGTAGCAGATTTAAATCCCAGACAGACAGCTGATATAGAGGATTTAAATCCCAGACAGACAGCCGATATAGAGGATTTAAATCCCAGACAGACAGCCGATATAGAGGATTTAAATCCCAGACAGACAGCTGATATAGAGGATTGAATTCCCAGACAGACAGCTGATATAGAGGATTTAAATCCAAGACAGACAGCTGATATAGAGGATTTAAATCCAAGACAGACAGCTGATATAGAGGATTTAAATCCCAGACAGACAGCTGATATAGAGGATTTAAATCCCAGACAGACAGCTGATATAGAGGATTTAAATCCCAGACAGACAGCTGATATAGAGGATTTAAATCCCAGACAGACAGCTGATATAGAGGATTTAAATCCCAGACAGACACTGATATAGAGGATTTAAATCCAGACAGACAGCTGATATAGAGGATTTAAATCCAAGACAGACAGCTGATATAGAGGATTTAAATCCAAGACAGACAGCTGATATAGAGGATTTAAATCCAAGACAGACAGCTGATATAGAGGATTTAAATCCAAGACAGACAGCTGATATAGAGGATTTAAATCCCAGACAGACAACTTATATAGAGGATTTAAATCCCAGACAGACAGCCGGTATAGATTATTTAAATCCCAGACAGACAGCTGATATAGAGGATTTAAATCTCAGACAGACAACTGATATAGAGGATTTAAATCCCAGACAGACAACCGATATAGATTATTTAAATCCCAGACAGACAGCTGATATAGAGGATTTAAATCCCAGACAGACAACTGATATAGAGGATTTAAATCCCAGACAGACAACCGATATAGATTATTTAAATCCCAGACAGACAGCTGATATAGAGGATTTAAATCCCAGACAGACAGCTGATATAGAGGATTTAAATCCCAGACAGACAGCTGATATAGAGGATATAGAAACAACTAAAGAGGAAGTAAAGAAATTACTATTAAAGGTAAATAAGGAAAAAAAATACTAGGACTAGAAGGGATAAATAAAGGTGTGCTGGAAGAGTCTTTAAATAAAGGTGTCCCGGAAGAGCTTTTAAATAAAGGTCTCCTGGAAGAACCTTTAAATAAAGGTGTGCTGGAAGAGCCTTTAAATAAAGGTGTCCTGGAAGAGCCTTTAAACTACAAGCCAGTTTCATTGACAAGTGCGGTAAAATTACTGCAAATAAAAACAATAATAATAATAATATAATAATATCTTTATTTCTACAAGTACATGTACAAGGTATACAGGTCTAGCTGACATCAATGACATACTACTATGTATATAGAAAGCCGCTTATTATGCTGAGCATTTCCTGCAAATTAGGTTAGTTTTGTCCCAGGATGCGACCCGTACCAGTCGACTAACACCCAGGTACCCATTTTACTGATCTGTGAATATAGACAACCGGTGTAAGGAAACACCTCCGATGTTTCTACCCTCGCCGGAAATCGAACCCGGACCCTCGCCGTGTGAAGCGAGACGTTTAGCCACCAGGCCGCGGGGCACCGTAACTTGTAAACATTTTGGTTTTAGGCCTAAAGATTCATGTACAGAAAGTCTTTTAAATTATTTTGACGGAGTTACGGAATTTATTAAAGAAATAAATTGATGGGGAGTTTCTATTTAGTACCTGGATTTTCAGAAAACTTAATTGAGTTCCCCCATGAAAGACTAATTTGGAAACAAAAAAATATAGAAAAAAATTAAGGATAAACTATTACGGTGGATGAGACTTTTTTTTTCTTGAGAGAGGAAAATACGAGTAGTTATAAGGGGAAAAAATGTTCGCGTTGGGATTGGTCACAAGTGGGGTGCCATAAGGATCTGTACTGGCCCCAATTATGTTTTTAATTTACATAAATGGTAGCTAGGTATAATGTTTTCTCAGGAAACAGGACAAGTGTTTCCTGACGCTGGTCTTAGTCATATGATGACCCGCAGCTGGAGCTTTCGGTCATCTGACCGAGGCCTTCCGCTGGCTTACCGGTCCACCTCTTTAATTATCATAGTTATGATTACAACCATGTCATGTGAATATGTTTGCAGATGAAAAAAATCTTATGTAAAATAAATAATAAAAATTACTGTAAATCTTTACGAGAGGATCCTGGTAAATAGACAGGTTATGGAATTTATTGTAGATAAATGATATGTAATGGAAATGGGAGACGGTGAAAGCAGGACACATGAAGAAAATAAACTGTGACAAAATACTACTGAAAGTATCAAAGAGAGAGAGAGAGAGAGAGAGAGAGAGAGAGAGAGAGAGAGAGAGAGAGGAATGGATAATCATAACATCTCCAACTCAAGGCACAAACGAGGTAAATCTAATCTACTACTCCGCTACAGAATTAATTGAATATTTTATCTCTCACTTCATCTTCAGTCATGGTTCACTGTGATACTGAGACTTCCTTCCTCACCTTCCTTTCTTCCTCTCTTCCATCCTTCTTCCTTCATTAATTCCATCCTCCCTTCCTTCCTTTCTTCATTTCTTTCTTCCTTTCTGCCTTTTTTTTCTTCCTTCTTCCCTCCCTCATACTATCCCCCTCGTTCATATATCACATATATTAATTTTTCAGTATAGATGAGGTTTTTGTCTCTTGGTCTAAAATAGACGATATAAATCTTTCGATATTGCGCAATTTATATTTTCCCTGCAATTGCAAAGGACTCTCCAAAGAACACGCTACAAAGGGACACGACGCAAGCGGCGCATTACGAACGACGCATTACGAACGACGCACTGTATACATTTCGTTGTAAGTGGCCTTTGACTTCTGGTGTAATAAAGGCCACTGGCAAATGGCTCTCATACATCAGGTTCATTTCTTCCCTGACGAGATTTATGAAGAGTTGACAGACTTTTTAAAAAAAAGGAAAAGGCTTTGGAGTCACTGAAAAGCGCGCGCGTGCACACACACACACACACACACACACACACACACACACACCACACCAGAGAGAGAGGAGAGGACGAACCAGCGAGACTGGACTTAGTATTCACCCTGAGTAGTGCAGATATTGAGGACATCACACATGAAAGCCCCCTTGGAGCCAGTGATCACATGGTTCTAAGTTTCGAATACATAGTAGAGTTACAAGTGGAAGGGGAAGCAGGAAGGGCTGCACGAATGAAGCCAAACTACAAGAAAGGTGAATATGAGGGCATGAGGAACTTCCTGCATGGAGTTCAGTGGGACAGAGAGCTGGCAGGGAAGTCAGTAGACGTGATGATGGAATATGTGACAACAATTTGCAATTAAGCTGAGGAGAGGTTTATACCCAAGGGTAACAGGAGAAGCGAAAAAGACAGGATGAGCCCATGGTTCACCCAAAGGTGCAGGGAAGCCAAAACCAAGTGTGCCATGGAATGGAAGAAGTACAGAAGGCAAAGGACCCAGGAGAATAAGGAGAGCAGTCGTAGAGCCAGAAATGAATATGCACAGATCAGAAGGGAGGCCCAAAGACAGTACGAGAATGACATTGCAGCGAAAGCCAAATCTGACCCAAAGCTGTTGTACAGCCACATCAGGAGGAGAACAACAGTCAAGGACCAGGTGATCAGGCTGAGGAAGGAAGGAGGGGAGGTCACAAGAAATGACCGTGAAGTATGTGAGGAGCTCAACATGAGATTCAAAGAGGTGTTCACAGAGGAGATAGAAGGGCCTCCAGAAAGGAGGAAAGGTAGGGTACACCATCAGGTGCTGGACACAATACACACAACTGAGGAGGAAGTGAAGAGGCTACTAAGCGAGCTAGATACCTCAAAGGCGATAGGGCCGGATAACATCTCTCCATGGGTCCTGAGAGAGGGAGCAGAGGAGCTATGTGTACCCCTAACAATGATCTTCAACACATCTATCGAAACAGGGCAACTACCTGAGGTATGGAAGACAGCAAATGTAGTTCCAATTTTTAAAAAAGGAGACAGGAACGTAGCACTAAACTACAGACCAGTGTCACTGACATGTATAGAATGCAAGGTCATGGAGAAGATAGTCAGGAGAAGAGTGGTGGAGCACCTAGAAAGGAATGAGCTTATCAACGATGGCCAGCACGGTTTCAGGGACGGGAAATCCTGTGTCACAAACCTACTGGAGTTCTACGACAGGGTGACAGCAATAAGACAAGAGAGAGAAGGGTGGGTAGATTGCATATTCTTGGACTGTAAGAAGGCGTTTGACACAGTTCCACACAAGAGATTAGTGCAAAAGTTGGAGGACCAGGCAGGGGTAACAGGGAAGGCACTACAATGGATCAGGGAATACCTGTCAGGAAGACAGCAGCGAGTCACGGTACGTGGTGAGGTGTCAGAGTGGGCGCCGGTGACGAGCGGGGTTCCACAGGGGTCAGTCCTGGGACCAGTGCTGTTTCTGGTATTTGTGAATGACATGACGGAACGAATAGACTCCGAAGTGTCTCTGTTTGCAGATGATGTGAAGCTGATGAGAAGAATTCAGTCGGACGAGGACCAGGCAGAACTACAAAGGGATCTGAACAGGCTGCAAGCCTGGTCCAGCAATTGGCTCCTGGAGTTCAACCCCACCAAGTGCAAAGTCATGAAGATTGGGGAAGGGCAAAGAAGACCGCAGATGGAGTACAGCCTAGGGGGCCAGAGACTACAAACCTCAATCAAGGAAAAAGACCTTGGGGTGAGTATAACACCAGGTACATCTCCTGAGGCGCACATCAACCAAATAACTGCTGCAGCATACGGGCGCCTAGCAAACCTAAGAACAGCATTCCGACATCTTAATAAAGAATCGTTCAGGACACTGTACACTGTGTACGTTAGGCCCATACTGGAGTATGCAGCACCAGTTTGGAACCCACACCTTGCCTAGCACGTAAAGAAGCTCGAGAAAGTGCAAAGGTTTGCAACAAGACTAGTCCCGGAGCTAAGGGGTATGTCCTACGAGGAGAGGTTAAGGGAAATCGACCTGACGACACTGGAGGACAGGAGAGATAGGGGGAATATGATAACAACATATAAGATACTGAGAGGAATTGACAAAGTGGACAGAGACAGAATGTTCCAGAGATGGGACACAGCAACAAGGGGACACAGTTGAAAGTTGAAGACTCAGATGAATCACAGAGATGTTAGGAAGTATTTCTTCAGTCACAGAGTGGTCGAGAAGTGGAATAGTTTAGGAAGTGATGTAGTGGAGGCAGGCTCCATACATAGCTTTAAGAAGAGGTATGATAAAGCTCATGTCGCAGGGAGAGTGACCCAGTAGCGGCCAGTGAAGAGGCGGGGCCAGGAGCTATGACTCGACCCCTGCAAGCACAACTAGGTGAGTACACACACACATACACACATACCACACACACACACACGTACGCACACACGGGGCCAGGAGCTGTGAATCGACCCCTGCAACCACAAATAGGTGAGTACACACAAACTCGTTCGAGCGTCAAATCAAAGCATAAAAGGGATACTGATAAATATTACCTAAAATACATAAATATCTAAGAAAGATAAAGGTAAACTGACGCTTAAAAAAAGAAAGAATTATGAAGCAGTGTGGAGGAAGAATTAGAGAGAGAGAGAGAGAGAGAGAGAGAGAGAGAGAGAGAGAGAGAGAGAGAGAGAGAGAGAGAGAGAGAGAGAACGAAGTTAAGAATAGCCTAGTAATGTAAGAGGACGTACTCAAGAATACACTAACAATTGAGGCCAAAAGACTGAGTCGAGGTGCCAAGCAGAAGAAACAGGCACAGTGCCAGGTAGAACAGAGGTGGATGGTGCGACAGGTGCATTGTGCCGACTGGAGGAGAGATGTACAGTGCCAGGGCAAAAGACAAGAGACACAGTGCCAGCCAGAGCGTAGACGTGCAGGTGGCAGCAGCAGACAGGAGGCAGAGGCACAGCGCCAAGCTGAAGACAACAGTGACCAGTCACCTTCATCTCCCCACAAGCTGAAGATACAGCAGTGAAGACAACAGTGACCAGTCACCTTCATCTCCCCACAAGCTGAAGACACAGCAGTGAAGACAACAGTGACCAGTCACCTTCATCTCCCCACAAGCTGAAGACACAGCAGTGAAGACAACAGTGACCAGTCACCTTCATCTCCCCACAAGCTGAAGACACAGCAGTGAAGACAACAGTGACCAGTCACCTTCATCTCCCCACAAGCTGAAGACAAAGCAGTGAAGACAACAGTGACCAGTCACCTTCATCTCCCCACAAGCTGAAGACACAGCAGTGAAGTCAACAGTGACCAGTCACCTTCATCTCCCACAAGCTGAAGACACAGCAGTGAAGACAACAGTGACCAGTCACCTTCATCTCCCCACAAGCTGAAGACACAGCAGTGAAGACAAAGTGACCAGTCACCTTCATCTCCCCACAAGCTGAAGACACAGCAGTGAAGACAACAGTGACCAGTCACCTTCATCTCCCAAAGCTGAAGACACAGCAGTGAAGACAACAGTGACCAGTCACCTTCATCTCCCCACAAGCTGAAGACAAAGCAGTGAAGACAACAGTGACCAGTCACCTTCATCTCCCCACAAGCTGAAGACACAGCAGTGAAGACAACAGTGACCAGTCACCTTCATCTCCCACAAGCTGAAGACACAGCAGTGAAGACAACAGTGACCAGTCACCTTCATCTCCCCACAAGCTGAAGACACAGCAGTGAAGACAACAGTGACCAGTCACCTTCATCTCCCCACAAGCTGAAGACACAGCAGTGAAGACAACAGTGACCAGTCACCTTCATCTCCCCACAAGCAGTAAAAACATTCACAGTTCACCCGCTCTGTGTCACAGTAAGTGAGCATAAACTCTCCTCCACACTCCACCACCCAATAAAAATTTGCTAACACAGGCACCCAGGCACCCAGGAACCCAGGCACCCAGGCACCCAGGCACTCAGGAACCCAGGCACCCAGGCACCCAGGCACCCAGGCACCCAGGCACCCAGGCACCCAGGCACCCAGGAACCCAGGCACCCAGGAACCCAGGCACCCAGGAACCCAGGCACCCAGGAACCCAGGCACCCAAGAACCCAGGCACTCAGGAACCCAGGAACCCAGGCACCCAGGAACCCAGAAACCCAGGCACCCAGGAAACCAGGAACCCAGGAACCCAGGAACGCAGGCACCCAGGAACCCAGGTACCCAGGAACCCAGGCACCCAGGCACCCAGGAACAAAGGCACACAGGAACCCAGGCACCCAGGAACCCAGGCACCCAGGAACCCAGGCACTCAGGACCCCAGGCACCCAGGAACCCAGGCACTCAGGAACCCAGGAACCCAGGCACCCAGGAACCAGGCACCCAGGCACCCAGGAACCCAGGCACCCAGGAACCCAGGAACCCAGGCACCCAGGAACCCAGGAACCCAGGCACCCAGGAACCCAGGCACCCAGGCACCCAGGAACCCAGGCACCCAGGCACCCAGGCACCCAGGCACCCAGGAACCCAGGCACCCAGGAACCCAGGAACCCAGGCACCCAGGCACCCAGGACCCGGGAACCCAGGAACCCAGGAACCCAGGCACCCAGGCACCCGGGAACCCGGGAACCCAGGCCCCCAGGCACCCAGGCAGGGGACACACTGAAACAAAAAATTTTTTCACAATTGGGGAGGCCATTTCGTAAAAGAGTGAGGCTAATTAGGTAAAATTCGAGAAAATAATGAAAAATAAAAATTAACGGAACGTAAACAAATTCTAAATATATCCTTTCACTTTTAATTAAAAAAAACATATAATATGTAAAAAAAAAGAAAGTATTTTTAAATTTAATATTTCGGGGTGTTTCAGAGCCCGTTTTCAAGAATAAATTCATCATTAGGGGAAGAAAAAGACCCCTGGGGGACCAGGAGCTGCAACTAAAAACAAAACTTCCGGACTAAAGGCAACATTGAAATATTATATAGAATAAAAAAAATGACACTGAAATAAAAGAATTTGGGCCCCGGGAAAGACCTTTTATAAAATGTATATTAAAGGAGTACAGATTTTTGATAAGACCAAATACTGGGGATGGAGGGGGAAGAGTGTCCCTTGATAGCAGCACCAACATACTGAGAGATGGAGGGGAGTACAGATTTCCTTTATAACCCAACATACTGAGAATGGAGAGGAGACAGATGCCTTGATAAAACACCAACAACGAGAGATGGAGGGGAGAAGATTTCCTTTATAGCAACCAAAAACGAGAGATGGAGGGGGGTACAATGTGCCTTTATAGCAGCAACCCCAAAATATGGAGATGGAGGGGGAGTACAGATTTCCTTGATAGCACACAACAACTGAGAGATGGAGGGGGGGATGGCCTGATAAACACCAACATACCCAGAGATGGGGGGAGACAGATCCTTTATAGCAGCACCCAAAATACTGAGAGATGGGGGAGACAGATGTCCTTGATAGCACACAAAAATACTGGAGATGGAGGGAGCAGATGCCTTGATGAAACAACATACTTGAGAGAGGGGAAAGT
>WNWK01003500.1:0-82500 GCA_009830355.1 Cherax destructor
GTGACTTCGGAGTGTATAAATCTGTAGTGGAGGGAAGGCGGGGTAGGGGTCGGCCTAGGAAAGGTTGGAGGGAGGGTAAAGGAAGTTTTGTGTGCGAGGGCTTGGACTTCCAGCAAGCATGTGTGAGCGTATTTGATAGGAGTGAATGGAGGCATATGGTTTTAATACTTGACGTGCTGTTGGAGTGTGAGCAAAGTAACATTTATGAAGGGATTCAGGAAACCGGCAGGCCGGACTTGAGTTCTGGAGATGGGAAGTACAGTGCCGGCACTCTGAAGGAGGGTGTTAATGTTGCAGTTTATAACTGTAGTGTAAAGCACCCTTCTGGCAAGACAGTGATGGAGTGAATGATGATGAAAGTTTTCTTTTCGGGCCACCCTGCCTTGGTGGGAATCAGCCGATTGTTAATAAAAATAAAAAATCTAATTTACCACTGCTTTCTAAAATCTTCGAAAAATTAATTCATAGACAGATCTATTCCTACCTCGTCTCACACAACTTACTCAACCCCTGTCAATTTGGATTCAGGACCAACAAGAGCACAAATGATGCCATTATGCACATTCTAGAGTTAATATACACCGCATTTGAGAAGAAAAAAGTCCCACTGGGAATCTTTATTGATCTACGCAAAGCTTTTGATACAGTCGACCATGATTTACTGCTCACAAAATTAGCACACTATGGTATAAGGGAGCACTCACTCAACTACCTAAAGTCATACCATAGTAACAGAAGCCAATACGTGTACACAAATGGAGGAAACTCTTCCACACAACAAATTTCAGTCGGAGTCCCTCAAGGAAGTGTACTGGGTCCACTCCTATTCCTCATTTACATCAATGACCTACTGAATGCATCACAACTACTCAAACCCATATTATTTGCAGATGACACAACGTATGTCTTCTCTCACCCAAATCCAGTCATACTAGCCAATACTGTTAATGCCTAATTACAGAAAATATCAACATGGATGACGACTAATAAGCTTACTCTCAATACTGACAAGACCTACTTCATACAGTTTGGAAACAGAGCCACAAATGTTCCACTTAACATAACGCTCAATGGTTCACCCATCACAAGACTCACAGAGGGAAAGTTCCTAGGAATCCACCTTGACAGTAGCCTCAAATTCCAAACACACATACAACAAATTTCAAGAAAATCTCAAAGACAGTAGGCATATTATCAAAGATACGCTATTATGTGCCACAATCAGCTCTCCTTGCACTATATCATTCACTTATCTACCCTTATCTCACCTATGGAATCTGTGCATGGGGATCAACAACATTAAATCACCTTAGACCACTCATAACCCAGCAAAAGGCTGCAGTCAGAATGATAACAAATTCCCACTCTAAACAGCATACTCCACCAATATTCAAAAGCCTAAAACTACTCACCATAAAGAACATTCACACTTATTCTTGTGCCTACTACATACATAGAACTCTACACTCTAATATAAACCCTCCGCTCAAAATTCTCCTCACCAACTTTAATAGGATCCATGACCACAACACAAGACACAGATCACTTTTTGATATATCCCGTGTCCATATCAACCTATGTAATAATTCTATGCACATAAAGGGCCCCAGAATCTGGAATTCATTACCAGTAAATACTAAAATAACCTTGTCTGAAAATCATTTTAAGACTTCTCAAAAACTACCTACTCACCCTAAACTAAATACTCAAACTGTAAATTACTTTAAAAAATGCTCAATATTATTTTCCTTAAGATAATTTCAATTTTTACTATTATATTACCATCCTACTAAACACTTACTACAATGTAATATCATCAAATTGTAATTTGTACAATCTAGTATTTAAATAAAACAAACTATCAATCAATTTCTCTAATATTATGTTCATAGTCTATAAGTCATTAGATTAAGCTGCCCTTAATGCCATGGCATGTCAGTGACTCTCCTTGCACTTCAGTTTATGATTGTAATTACAAAACCTATGTAAACTTGCAATGAAATAAATATTTGAATTTGAATTTGCATTTACAGCGTGGTTCTTCATGGTCAGTTTGGAGTCAAATTTCACCCCAAGGATATCAACTTCTTCCCCATCATAGTGCCTAGAGACCATCACCATTTGTGGGTTTCTCTCTCCTCCTCTCTTCTCTCTCTCTCTCTCTCTCTCTCTCTCTCTCTCTCTTTTTCTTTTCTTCCTGTCTCTTCTTTCTCTCCCTCTCCTCTCCTCTTCTCTCTCTTTTCTCTCTCTCTCTCTCTCTCTCTCTCTCTCTCTCTCTCTCTCTCTCTCTCTCTCTCTCTCTCTCTCTTCTCTCTCTCTCTCTCTCTCTCTTCTCTCTCTCTCTCTCTCTCTCTCTCTCTCTCTCTCTCAAATCAATCTCACAGGCTAAGAACTATTATCCTACCTCAGTTCATTTCAATGGGGAAGCAAATAAGCTGCCCTGATTGCCTTGTATTTATCACTGTTCATCTTTCCCTCTAGGCCTTTCGTGTCCAGTGAAGACGGTCTTATAGGAACGTACTTGCTTCGACATCCTCCTCTTTTCTGCAATTTTGCAAGCTCCTGATATATATATATATATATATATATATATATATATATATATATATATATATATATATATATATATATATATATAAAATCTTTCCTCAGTAAGCCATGTATGTCGTAAGAGGTGACTAAAAAGCCGGAAACAAGGGGCTAGTAACTCCTTTTGTATAAATTACTAAATGTTAAAAGAAAACTTATCTTTCGGGTCACCCTACCATTATACTGCATTTGTGTCTTTATTCACTGTCTATGACTTTGTAACTTGTGAGTTCATTACCTTTGTAACTTGCTCAGCTATCAAAACTTTGGGGTCCAGTCCCTGGACCCATTATGTACCTCTGTAATCTTTTGACTACCGCCCACAGGATGGGTATGGGGTGCATAATAAAGATATCAAACTAAACTATGACAGAATTACCAATAGACCCCTGGCTGTCTTCAAGAAGGCGCTGGACAAGCACCTAAAGCCAGTACCTGAACACCTGGGCTGTGCTTCGAACGTCGGTTTGCGTGTGGCCAGCAATAACAGCTTAGTTGATCAGGCCCTGATCCACCACGACGCCTGGTCACGGACCGGGCCGCGGGGGCATTGACCCCCGAAACCCTCTCCAGGTATGACATGATGAAGCAAACTGCGTGGGCGAAATGGTATTAGTAAAGGAATCAGTATAACTACTCTTGTGTGTACCATCATGTCATATTTCATACCTTTACTTATCAGTGAGAGAGGATGGGTGAGAGTTAGACCCACCTGGCACTGGTCAGTAGACTTGGTGCTTCTGTAGCCTTATACTTTCATGTAATTAGCCTACTACATTGTACCTTTGGAATTAAATGGATCAAAACCACTAAGAGCAAAAAAAATTCACAAAAACTAATATTCAATGGTCTTCAACATCATATTGCCCTTCTCTTTCTTTCATTGGTGTCCCGGCCCCTTTCCTTTCGCCTCCTCTTTGTTTTTCTTACCCCTCGGCGACTTGTCTCGAGTACCAACTATCTGGCTCCTTCACTAATACATAGCAGCAATTCCTAACCGGCCATGAGAAGTTAGAGAGTAGAAGGAAAAGTGGAGGAGGGAAAGAGGAAGAGGAAATGGGAGGACGGAAGGTGAGAGGGGAGAGGTTCGCTGATGGGTGCCGGGAAGCCATAAAACATGGGGGACAATTGGCAAGCACTCATTGTGTAAAGCATTGGTGTTAGCACAGCCGATTGGTCCTTCTGGCACCTGGGGCGAGAGGGGCAGGGGAGGGAGAAGTTGGGGAAGAGGCGAGGGTGATGGCTATTGATGGAACCGGGGAGAGAGTCACAAGGAGGGAGAGACAGGGAAGAGGAGATAGAAAGGGGAAGAAGGGCAAGGGGAAACAAGGAGGGACAGACAGAGAGACGAAGATAAAGAAATGAACTGGTGAGGCGGTTTGAAGGTAAAACGAGGGAAGGTGTGTTGACGGAGAATAAATAAGTGAGGTGACAGCGTGGGTGATATTGTGGGTGTGGGCGTCAGTGTGGGTGTTAATATGGATGTGGCTGTGGGTGTAGATGTTGCTTCACTTAGTCTTTCCTCATTATTTATTTTCCTCAGTTCAAAAACCAGGTTAGTTGCGCGAACCTCTGGAATTTTAAAAGCTTTCTCACCTATACTCTTGACATGTGTCTCCAGTGGAATGTTCGATATGACATCCACATTGATGTCACAACTCACAATTTGGAGAAGAAACTTTAGACGACGTTTCGGTCAGCTCTAGACCATTATCAAATTATGATATGATAATGTTATTTTCTGATTTTTTTTTGGAGTTTCAAATCTAGCAATTTGTACATTCTCTCTGTTCTCTCTAGCATTTTGTCGTCTTCCTGCAATCTAACCTTATCTTCTCTCAGTCATATTATTAGTATTCCATACATAGTATATTCTTATTAACTGAACAGCTTCTGCAAACAGTGATACGTGAAACTGCTCGCCCTGTGATATGTCACAACATATGGGAGAAATAGTATGGGCTCTAATACTGATCCTTTCCTTGTTACTTTTACCTAGATTCGCACACCCTCACCATTACCACCTATCATCCGTTATTTTCAGACATTCAGGTCTAATAAGTAACTGTGTCGACTGCTTTCCTACAGTCCAGGAATATGAAATCTGTCCATGCCTATTTGTTTTTAATGTTATCTTAGAATCTCCCGAAAAACTTTCATGTGTTTTTAGATAGGATTTTTATTTTATAAATCCCTTCCTAGTATCGATAAGCGAGGAGGTGGGTGGCCAGAAGCTGTGAATCGACCCCTGCAACCACATATAGGTGAGTACATGTAGGTGAGCACACACACAGCAGCCTGCGTTACGTGAAGTAAACACGTCATTAATGGACCAGTGTGGATCCATTATCCATGGATGGCCTCTCTCAACACACAGAAACATACATACACTTAAACACATACAAACAAATACACATACACACACATAAAGGAATACACACATAGACACTGACAATGTCGATGGGGAGAGACTATTTGATGTTGGGAGGAAACAAACTGAGAGAACACATTCGTGAACCAGAAATTCACAAGAGGTTCAAGGGTTATATGGAATAATTTCCCTCAACGTGACAGTGGTAGTCAAGTGGAAGGTGTCGGGAAGAGACGTTAACGAGGCCCAGCTCGCCCTATGTATCCCTAAAACAATATGACATGAAACGAAAATGGCAGCGGGGAATAAATGAACCCTCCCTTAAATCGAAGCGTAAACGTAGATCCCAAAAGTTAGAACTCAGCCCATACACAACACAGTGTGATAAACAGCCACGAGTTAGTTAGTTAACTAACTGCTGACTTTATGCTGTTTCTTCTTCAGGTTACGTGTAGTTAGCTTATTAAGTTAGTAATTAAATTTACTTAGGTAGAGGTACACATAAATACAGTTACACAAACTGGCATGCATAGTAACATATGTGTAAATTACCTAGGATAACCCCCCCAAAAAAAGTCAGACAAAGTGCCTTATTTCCATTGGGGTCTTTGTATTTCACTTGGGTTTCTTACGACGGTGACTTCAAGAGTTAGTACTAAGTAATGTCTTATTGGAAGCAGCAAAGACAACAGGATGCGAGACTTCGTAGTACGATATTTCGAGCACAGAAAAGTTGTTTAGCGCTCCGGACACTTCGCCTTGAATACGCTGTCCAGTTTTGGTCTCCTAATTATATACAAGCTACAGTGAGCTTGATAGAGTGCAGAGATTAGCAACAGTACACCCAGACCACAGTATATAGAAGTGGAATTAGTGGTAGTCACCACCGTTACTGCTACAATGGTGCTAGTACCATTGTAGCAGACTCAGTAGAGGCAGCAGGACACTGTGACTGCCATGTGTACTCTGTCATGTGCATTCTGTCATGTGTACTCTGTCAAGTGTACTGTCAAAGTCATTCAGTTTTGAAAAACTGTAACCTATGGAAATAAATCTTTATTATCATCATTATTAATATTATTATTATTATTATTATTATTATTATTATTATTATTATTATTATTATTATTATTATTATTATTATTATTATTATTATTATTATAAATATCCATGCCCGTTTTGCTAATGCGATATTGTTTTTTGCCTTTATCTCTGCAAACAGCCTCAGTGTGAACTAAAAAGTCTCTTGTTATCCACCATTTAAAAATACTCCCATTGCAGTCTCTCTCTCTCTCTCTCTCTCTATATATATATATATATATTCTCTCTCTCTCTCTTCTATATATATATATATATATATATATATATATATATATTATATATATCTCTCTCTCTCTCTCTCTTCATTGCAGTCGCTTATGTCGCTTACTAAAAATATTGACAGCGATCAAGAAAAATATAATGGCCACTGACTGTTTCGTTTTTTCGTTTTTTTACTGAAATAGATAAACAGGTGTTGATAGTAAAGATTAATGATGGTACATTCAGCTCGAGTGTGTGTGCGTGTGTGTGTGTGAGAGAGAGAGAGAGAGAGAGAGAGAGAGAGAGAGAGAGAGGATTTATTCGATGCCTACCAATAAGCTCACTCTTAATATTAACAAGATCTTCTATATGATGTTTGGTTAAAGAGCTGCAAATGTCTATCTAAATATAATGATCAACGATTCTGCCATTGTAAGACAGACCGAGGGGGAAAATTCTTAGGTTTGTATGTTGACTATAACAAAGAAAGTCTCCAGATGAGTAGGCATCCTCTCTAAAATACGTTATCGTGTACCTCAACAGCTCTACTTTATACTATAATCTATCATTACCTCATGTATGGTATGTGTCTCGGGATTTACTACAGGAAATCACCTAAAACCTTTAATAACCCAACCAAAAAGCGTCTGTACGAAGTATTACTCAATACACATAATATTCACTCATACTACTGTTCATACTCTATACACAGGATATATAAACCATAATTCTTCCTTGACAGCTTCAACAGAACATAACACAAGACACAAAAATCTCTTTTGAAGTCCCCCATGTCCGACTCGACCTATGTTATGGAAACTAAAGAATCCGGAACTCACTGCCTGAAGATTTTCAAAGGTTCCCTGTCTGCCAACCACTTCAAAGCTATTGTTAAAAAGGACCACATTATCTTAGTGTTATCCTTTATTAACACATCGGCCGTTTCCCACCGAGGCAGGGTGACCGAAAAAGAAGAAACACTTTCATCATCACTCACCCCATCACTGTCCTTGATCATATTTGTGTTGTAATTTAAGTAACTAGCATCACTCACTCTGCTATACTTGACAATAATATTTTCTTATTGCTATTTTTATTATGGATTAACTGATTAAATTTTAAGTATAGCATAGGCTAAGTTTTGCCCGTTATGCTATGCATTCTTTGGCCGTTCGGTTAACTGTGTCCTGTGCCGTAATGCTGAGATTTAGATTAGTATCTGCATTTACATTTGACGAACATTCGCAATAACCTCTAGAAACGTAATAGCGAATTGTCTCACTAAAACTTCAAACAAATTGTTCTTTCAAAAATTCTCGTAGTAGTTATGTTATAGTCGGTTATAAGTCACTTTCAAGCTGGCCGCAATGCTCTGCCTAACCAGAGGCCTTCTATAAAGTGTGTCAATAATGTCACCTTCTCCGAACCAATTGTAAACCACACTATATAGAAATAAAGTTTATCGTTCATCATAACTCTCTTTCTGCTCTATTTATGTTGTTCTGTCATGTAGAAAATTGGTAAAATTGCATTTGCAGTTGCTCACTCGATGCTGGTCGTCAGCTCTGAGTTGACTTTTTTTTCTATGTGCTTTAGCATTATCTGCATTATATGTTTTAGTATATTAGCCAATATGCTCGTCATTGATATACTTTAATACAGTTTAGTGCTTTCTTTTCATACTTTCCTACATAGGGATGACATTTCTAGTTTTGCAGTGTCACATAGTTGACCAGTTTTTATCGAGCATCCTCGTTTTTGGGTTACATAATTCTTCCACTCAATATTTCAAGACACATGTTGGTATCCGCGCCCACTGCTTTTTATCATATCTGATTTCCTTAGCAGCCCCTCAACGTCCTCTTTTTTTTTATATTAATTTTCTCCTGTCACTTTTGCTCGCCTCTTTCTCGTCCTCTCTATGGTATCCTACCTGATTCCTCAGTGATCATCTCCTTGCATCTCCTCTTCAGTTGTTTACATTCCTTCTTTTAGTCATTTGTCAGTTCTTCTCAGACGTCTTTAATTTGTCTTTTATTGTCATATTTCATCTCATGTGATCACGTGGAAACAGAATCAGGATAAATAAGGATAAGGCATATTTACTGTTTGGTATAATTTCGGAGCTGCCTGTCGACGGAATGAGGAAGAGTGGGAGTGGGGCAGGGAAAGTTTGTGAGAGGGGAGGAGAGGTATGTAGCTGGATGGTTTATGGTGGTAATTGGTTGAGGGTGGGAGGGAGGTGGTGAGGTAATGGTAGTAGGGTAGGCAGTGAGAGTCACTGCTGGCTGCCTGCCACTGCTTGTGGCCACTCACGAGTGCTAGGGGAGTTTCCCCTCTCTTTCTTATTTCTTCTTTTCTCTTCATCTGCTTTTGTTCCCGCATTTCTGTGCTTTTGTACTCTCAGTTTTTGACATGTCCCTCTTAAGAATAGCCCTGTCAAACTTGACCTTGGCGAGTTTCCCTTACCTCACTGTTATTCTTTTTGTTGTTGTTGTTGCTGCTTGTGATGTTGTTGTCATTGATGGGTTGCTGTTTTTCATTTATAAAAACATCAATTCCTAAGACGTTGGTGAAGTCAGTGTCGTCTCCAGCTCCAAGAGCTTCGTGTAGCTCCTATCTTTCCTTAGCTTACTACTTTAGTATATATTCTGCCTACCTGGAGTCTACCTGGTGGGTGTTTCAGGGGTCAACGCCCCCGCGGCCCAGTCCTTGACCAAGCCTCCCGGTGGATTAGGGCCTGATCAACCAGGCTTCTGCTGCTGGCCGCACGTAGCCCAACAGCCTGGCTGATCGGGTACTGACTTTAGATATCTGTCCAGCTTCCTCTTGAAGGCAGCCAGGGGCCTGTTGGTAATTCCCCTTATGCATGGTGGGAGGCTGTTGAAGAGTCTTGGGCCCTGGACACTTATTGTGTTTTCTCCTTGTGTACTTCTCAGAAAATTTACAGCTTCTTGGCCGTTTTCAATTTCTGGTGTCTTTCCTACCTGTGGTTTTACCTGTTATTCACTCAGTTCTTTTATTTCATCTTTGTCTTTTCACTCTCTTCATTCTCGTATACGCTCTCCCACAGGTTCTTCAGTTTCGTATACGCTCTCCCACAGGTTCTTCAGTTTCGTATACGCTCTCCCACAGGTTCTTCAGTTTCGTATACGCTCTCCCACAGGTTCTTCAGTTTCGTATACGCTCTCCCACAGGTTCTTCAGTTTCGCATACGCTCTCCCACAGGTTCTAATGTTACTTCCTACATTATTTAAATTGTTTCTTACGCATCTTTTCTCATCTGACTTTTAACTCTTAATGTAAAAAGTGTGGGCGCCTCCCATGTCTCTGCACGTCCATGGAAGTCTTGTGTCTCACATACTATGTCTTCATGATTGAAATCCTCCAATATTATTAGTTTAACACTGGCTCTGCTTGCTTCCTCTGCAACTTTTTTTTCTATAATATTTAACGAGTTGTGTTGCTTCTGTTGTATTCCAGTCTGAGTCTTCCCTTTCGTGACAGGTTGTACATGTCTGTGATAAAGACACTGGAAGCCTTTAAGGCTTCCAGTGGCTACAAAATTGCAATTTTTCTCATTTCAACTATTTGTCAGTGAGAGTGTTGACTCGTCTCTCTTTGTCCATACTTCTCACTTGCATCCATGGTAATATATTAACTTAGTTTTATTTTATCCCTAGTGTTTTGTAGAGTTATCTATATTTATATGCATTACCATGGTGTAGTTTTCTGGCTTGCTGGAAGTGTGTTGGGGGCTTGAGAGGGAAGCAAGATTTCTGAGTGTGATTGGGTTTGGGAGTCAGGCGGGGGTTGCAGGTGTGGTGGATATTGATGTACTTTGGGTAAGAGTAGGAGATGGTGTCTGGCAAAGTTACTTGGTGGGGACAATGTGGGAAATGAAAGGAATTTACTGAAAGGGATTTGATGTAGAAGGGTGAGGGTGTGGCTGGGGTTGCTATATGTCTACAGGTTGTAGGTTGGTGAAGAATAGTTTGTTTAGTCAGGACGTATCCTGATGCTTCAACCTTTATTATGATTACCTTCTGTCTTTCGTCGACGCTTTTATCTATGGAGCCGTTTCTGTCACTCCAGCCTGTCTCTCTACTTTACTAACCAGTTTCTTGCAGACATAGTGTTGATTTTTCTGACAGTCCATGGAAATGCAGGCTGCTCATCATTGTCCCACAAGGTTTTAATCAGTCTGTCATAAAACTCAATGAGGTTCGTGAGGCAGGAATTACCATCATTAAAACAATGTTGATGTCTGGTGAGGACTCCCCCGCACCCACTGATTGCTTTATAACTTGCTATCATAAAATATTGATTCCCTGACCAAAGTTTATCACAAGGCCATCGTTGTGTCAGTATTTTGCACCATGTGATGTGTGTCTGTGCTTGTACTCACCGATTTGTCTTCTCAGAGGTTAGATCACAGCTCCTGGCCCTGCCTCTTACTACATATCAGCCAGCTTTACTGATTCCTGGTCTCCAGGGCATGACCATTTCTACTCTTTAAACTGTGTATGTTTCTCGTCCTAACCCCACCTTCGTCAAATCCGCTCAGCCTACTCACCGCCCGGACACTGTGGTCCATTTAGGCCTTCGGTTGCAGTTTTTCCTGGTTCTCTCATTTTGTTTTTCAAACAGCTTGACCCCACCCTTTCTGTGTAAGCCCCTGAGTATTTGGTAGATCATGATCATATCCTCTTTCGTTGGTCGATTACGTTCCTTAAGTCTCTCATTCTTCGTGCCCCTCAGTTCCGGGAAGAATCTTGTTACAAACCTTTGAATTTTTTCTAGTTTCTTGACACGCTTTATCATATGGGGGCTTAATGCCTGTGCCGCATACTATGAAACGGGACTAATATAAGTTGCGTATACTGTTCGAAAATTATTATCAGAAATATACTGATGTATATTTCTGATAATATGCTTGGTGCAATGCCTTCTCCCAGATCATCTTGTATGCTGCCCGCAGCATCTTTCCTCCTAGTTTGTATTCCCTGTGTGATCTGACTCCCTTTTCTATTCTCATTACTTCCTGTTTGTCAGGACTGAATTTAAGTAGCCATCTTGTTGACCAAGTTTAGTTTAATGATTTCATCTCAATGATTCTTCCCATCCCCTCCCGATGCAGTGTACCTCATTACTATCATATCATGCTATACAGTGCCTAATTTCCATTGGGAACAGTGTGAGGAGAGAGGGTATGAAAAGGGAAGATGGTAGGAATGGGAACATGACTGCTGTCATGGATAATGCTGATTGCTGTCCAATCAAATTAGAAAATAATGAAAGATGACCAAACTAAATATCGATACACAAAAGAACATGTGTTTGTGGGTCAACATGGGTTGAAGCCCTAGTGATTAAAATATGCAAAGGTAAATGGGCGAGAATTGACCCTAACTCACCTGTGTGAGGGTCACAATGAGAAAATGATGGCAGTTAAAAATCACTTAAGGGGCAAGTAAGTTCCTCCGTCTTCTAATAATATGTTCATTTTTCCACTAGAATCTACCTACCAGGCCGCAGGGGCGTTGACCCCTGGAACTCTCTCCAGGTATATTCCAGGTATACCTTGTCTATAATTATTATCGCATTTGCTTTGTTTGTTTCGTAAGGTGAAGTCCAGGATCTTTCCTTAATTCAAGATATAACTTAACAACTCTTTGAGGACAATTGTTGTTGTACAACAACAATTGTCGTTTAAGGGGAACTTACGTGCCCCTTAAACGACGCAAGTGGTTTGGTAAAGATAAAGGGGACAGATACAAGAACAGATGACTTATCTAAATAGACACAAACAGCAGTATAGTGTAGTTAAGTCATTCACACTAGTGTGTGGAATATCACTGGCACACAATAAGTGCACTTTCATTTATAAAGTATTAGGATATGGGTAAAGTGTATATAAACTAACATAGCCAAATGACAGGAAGTCCGACTGGGATGAATTCACGCAGATAATTACAAACATTTGAAGTTCATCTCTACTTTCCTCGTGTGGTAGTTTATCTGAGGAGGTTGGAAAATTGGGTAATTGTGATATATTTATGGAGACTCAGAATTATGTAGTTGAGACTATGCAGAGGAAAACGGTGTAGTGTTACTGTCATTATATTGTGGAAGGATTAAACATATAATCGTACCTGAGGGAAGTTCATGGAAATGTCTGTATTTCAGACAACATTTGTCAAGGCTCATGTTCAGGTCTGTGTTTCCAATATGTGCATTTATTGCTTTAATAGTCTGTGTTTCCTAGCAAAACAAAGTCAGTATAGGTTGAGGGACATAAGTAGCATCCGTGATTACAGATGAAGGGATGAGAAGTTGCTGAGGAAGGAATATTTTGAAGAACAAAAGGGGAGAGCTGAAAGACAAGAGGATTAGGCAGCCATCGAGGAGCCAGGGTGTGTATAGATAAATAGTTCAGAGAACCGACAAGTTGATAAATTAGATACAAGTTGCACATGTGTCTAGTTTATTTACGAGCTGGGGTTAGTTGAGGGGGCGGGGCGGTAGACCCTCGACCTTGAGACCAAAACAGGCCTAAGTAGCCTGAGGCGGGGCCATGAGCTGTGAATCGATCTCTTCAACCACAAATAGATGAGTACAAATAGATGAGAACATAACATTCTAACTTTTTTCACTAAGGTGTTTGAGGAAGTAGATCATGGTAATGAATATGATATTGTGTATATGGACTTCAGTAAGGCTTTCGATAAAGTTCCACATCAGAGGCTACTGAGGAAACTTAAGGCACACGGAATAGGAGGAGAAATTTTTCCTGGGTAGAGGCATGGTTGACTAATAGGCGGCAGAGAGTTTGCATAAATGGAGAGAAATCAGAATGGGGCGTGTCTCAAGCGGTGTTCCACAGGGGTCAGTTTTGGGCCCCTGTTGTTTACAATTTACATAAACGACATAGATGAGGGAATAAATAGTAGCATAAGTAAATTTGCTGATGACACCAAAATAGGCCGTCCAATTCATTCAAACGAGGACATTAGAGCACTCCAGGATGATTTGAATAGACTGATGCAGTGGTCGGAGAAGTGGCAGATGCAGTTTAATGTAAACAAATGCAAAGTTCTAAATGTTGGGCAGGACAATAACCATGCTACATATAAGCTGAATAATATAGATCTTATTACTTGTAATTGCGAGAAGGATTTAGGAGTTCTGGTTAGTAGTAATCTGAAGCCTAGACAACAGTGCATAAGTGTTCGCAATAAAGCTAACAGAATCCTTGGCTTCATATCAAGAAGTATAAATAACAGAAGTCCTCAGGTTGTTCTTCAACTCTATATATCTTTGGTTAGGCCTCATTTAGATTATGCTGCACAGTTCTGGTCACCGTATTACAGAATGGATATAAATGCACTGGAAAACGTACAGAGGAGGATGACAAAGTTGATCCCATGTATCAGAAATCTTCCCTATGAGGATAGACTGAGGGCCCTGAATCTGCACTCTCTAGAAAGGCGTAGAATTAGGGGGATATGATTGAGGTGTACAAATGGAAAACAGGAATAAACAAAGGGGATGTAAATAGCGTGCTGAAAATATCCAACCAAGACAGGACTCGCAGCAATGGTTTCAAGTTGGAAAAGTTCAGATTCAGGAAGGATATAGGAAAGCACTGGTTTGGTAATAGAGTTGTGGATGAGTGGAACAAACTCCCGAGTACCGTCATAGATGCTAAGACGTTGTTTAGTTTTAAAAATAGGTTAGATAAATACATGAGTGGGTGTGGATGGGTGTGAGCTTGTACTAGGTCAGATGCAGTGCTCCTTCCTTAAGTGAATGTAACCTGACCTGTACTAATTCCTTAAGTGGAAGTGACCTGACCAGGTGGTCGGCTGACAATTATATGAGTGGGTGCGGTTGGGTGTGAATTGGTCCTGACTAGGTTGTGCTACTAGGTCAGATGCCGTGCTCCTTCCTTAAGTGAATGTAACCTGACCTGGCTGGGTCGGGGCATTGGCTTAAGCCGTTGGAGATTTGGACCTGCCTCGCATGGGCCAGTAGGCCTGCTGCAGTGTTCCTTCTTTCTTATGTTCTTATGTTCTTATGTTCTAGTCTGGCTTAGCTTGTGTCACGCCATACCAAGAGCTGGCCGGTGCTATATTTAAAAGTGGGTCAGCGGTAATAAACAGGATAGAGGACCAGACATGATGAGACGGCTCGAGTGCTCTGTTTATGGGACCCCTGAAATTTTCTTTCAAGCTGATGATGAAGAGAAGATTTATGATGCTGTATATGATAATTATGATGATGATGATGATGAGGATAATGATGAAGATGGTAATAATGATGATATTGATAACTACAGCAATGCTGATACTGACAATTACAATAACGATGATTCAGGAATGTTATGAATGCTAGCTGTGTCTTGGTGACTGTGAGAACCCAGAGGGAGGTCTCCCTACAACCCATCCTACTAATAACTATGTCTCGGTTTCACACAGGGTTTACAGCCCATTTTGAGTTAGGTTAGGTTAAATTACGTTAGGGTGGGTTAGGTTAGGATAGGTTGGGTTAGGGTAGGGTAGGTTAAGTTAGGTTAGCTCAGGTTACGTTACAACAGAAAAACTATAAATATGAGATAAAAGACAATAAAAAAAGCCAGTCAAATTAGATTGGAATGTAATTTTTCCAAATTCAGTAGAAAATAATTCCAATTAAGAAAAAAATGCGCTTAAGTGTTTGAAGCCGACCAGAAGAATCATTCTCTAGTAATTACGTGGAAACCAATTCATTTAATAAATAGGGCAATTTAAAACTGACATAGCTCAAAGCTAAAGCCAAGCTAAGAAATCTTAGCTTTCACCTTATCAACAGTAAAGGTTGAAGCCTATCAGAAAAGGCTCTGAATCCAGCGATAATATTTGTTTTTAATAATTTTCAATCAAAATTTCAAATTTGCACCAAAACAATCTGAAAAATTGAACTCGATCTGAAGAGACGTTCTCGAGTTACCGCACGTATCCCAGCGTGCGATAACTGCAAAAAAATTAGCGCTGCGACCAATTTGGTGGCACCTAAACTAAGCTTAATAGAGTATCGTGGTGGCAAGATGCGCCAGGCACTGTTTTACTCTTCAAGGGAATGGGGGGTCGAGTCTACTGCTCCTATACACCTAAATTTCACTCTCTACCTTCGTCGCGTTAGGAAGAATCTTTTGTGTGAAGGTTTGAAGCTTAGCCGCTGACTGTTTTCGAAGTTATTGGAACCATTCCAGGATACTGAGAGTGGGTTCAATATCTTGGGTTATAGGGCATCTTCGTATGTCATTAGTTCCGTGACTCTAGTTCCCGTTGCCTTACACAAGACCTGAAAGTTTTGAAGGCTATCTGATGAGGCATTCTTGAGTTATGAGAATGCCTCACCACAGGGTGACCCAACACAGGGTGACCCACCGCAGGGTGACCTACCACAGGATGACCCACCCACTTCCTTGCTCCTTCCTTCTAAACTCCTTCACTAACCTCTGGTGCTTCCCTTACACGTCTTCCAGCAACACTGTGTCATCAGTAAACAGCAATTGCGACAATTCCATCATTATATCAGATTTATTGTTTTAGGACAACACATCTCCCTGATATGTTAGCATCATTGATGTCTTCTAAATCACTGTCTATAAGTACATTAAATAGCCACATCATACGACCATGCTTAAGCATTTGTTTTACTCAAAAATAATCCCAGTTTTTCATACACACCTAAATATGTGCCTCTACTCATTAAAGTTCTCTGCTGCCTCTAAACTTAGCACCTATTCGATATATTTTTTTTTTTTTTTTGACATTTGCACATAACTCCATCATCTGCCTTTTACATACATTTTTTAAATCAATAAATTTCACAGCTCTTTTTCCCTTATCTAGGCACCGCTCACCTATTTCCTTTAATATTAACCCTGATCTATATATTCCCTTTCTTTTCTAAAACCACTCTGTTCTGTTATATTTCAATTATAATTTTTTGCTTCCCCCATCACTCTTTCATTAACAATTATGTTAAATAGTATCCACAAATGACGCAGATGCAGACTAAATTTGCGTTGCAACTCGAAGCGTTTCCGGGAGAGTCGAAATACCGGCCTGGTCACACAGACCGTGCTGTGAAACCTGCTACCCGTTGTACTTACGGTCCGTTTCAGTCTCCTATATGTGGGTTATTTGCGTATTGTTCCAGTCACGGAACGTTGTCGGGTTGCAGTTGATGATCACTGAAAATTCCACAGCAGTAGTAGTAGGTATCAGGTTAAAAAAAGCAGATTTTTATGGCAGGATTGCCTGGTGCGTAGCGAGTCAATTGACGGTCCAGTGTTCGAGTCCCTGAGAGGCACTCTGAATTGCTATAAATGTTTATTCAGTGAGTGATGGCAGCAGCAGTGGCAGAAGCAACAGCAACATAGGAAGTAGAAGCAGCAACTGTAGTACCAGCAGTAGTAGTAGGGGCTGTAATAGCAGCAGCAATAACAACAACAACAGTAGTAGTGCGTAACAACGACTAACTACGCCATATTAATGTTTTTAAAATGAGCTCTGGGAAGATCCTTATTATTTACAATTAACACGAGTGTTGGTGTTGTCTAGTGATGTTGTCGCGTCTGTTGTTTTCGTTGTTCTCTTGTTTTAGTTTTATTTGTTTACGTTGCTGCTGTTGTTGCGCTAATTTAAGATACCTGATGTGAATTTTTTTGTTCTTAGTAGGGAGTATTATTTATTTTTTGTGTTTGTTGATGATATTGTTGGTGATCTGAGTGTTGGCGATGGCGCTGTTAATACTGTTGTTGGTGGTGATAGTATAATTGTTGGTGATAACATTGTTAATAGTGATGGTGTGAATGACAGTGTTGGGGATTGTGTGTTGCTTATGGTGTTGGGGATGGTGTTAGGATTGTTATGGCGTGTGTGTGTGTGTACACTCACCAATATATGGTAACAGAGGTAGAGTCACAGCTCCTGGCCTCACCTCTTCGCTGTCCACTACTAGATCTACTCCTGGCTTAAAGAGTCTTATCATACCTCTTCTTAAAGCTACGTATGGAACCTGCCTCTACTACCTCACTCTCCAGATTGTTCCACTTCCTGACAACTCTAAGGCTGAATAAATACTTCCTAACATCCCTATGACTCACCTGAGTTAACAACTTCCAGCTGTGCCCAGGTGTTCCCCTTTATCATCTCTCATCCCCTTTAGCATCACTATAGTGATGCCGGGTGGAAGAGACTATAGTGATGCCTGGTGGAAGATACTATAGTGATGCCTGGTGGAAAAGACTATAGTGATGCCTGGTGGAAAAGACTATAGTGATGCCGGGTGGAAGAGACTATAGTGATGCCGGGTGGAAGATACTATAGTGATGCCGGGTGGAAGAGACTATAGTGATGCCGGGTGGAAGAGACTATAGTGATGCCGGGTGGAAAAGACTATAGTGATGCCGGGTGGAAGAGACTATAGTGATGCCTGGTGGAAGATACTATAGTGATGCCTGGTGGAAAAGACTATAGTGATGCCGGGTGGAAGAGACTATAGTGATGCCGGGTGGAAGATACTATAGTGATGCCGGGTGGAAGAGACTATAGTGATGCCTGGTGGAAGAGACTATAGTGATGCCGGGTGGAAGAGACTATAGTGATGCCGGGTGGAAGAGACTATAGTGATGCCGGGTGGAAGAGACTATAGTGATGCCGGGTGGAAGAGACTATAGTGATGCATGGTGGAAGAGACTATAGTGATGCCGGGTGGAAGAGACTATAGTGATGCCTGGTGGAAGAGACTATAGTGATGCCTGGTGGAAGAGACTATAGTGATGCCGGGTGGAAGAGACTATAGTGATGCCGGGTGGAAGAGACTATAGTGATGCCGGGTGGAAGATACTATAGTGATGCCTGGTGGAAGAGACTATAGTGATGCCGGGTGGAAGAGACTATAGTGATGCCGGGTGGAAGAGACTATAGTGATGCCGGGAAGACTATAGTGATCGGTGGAAGAGACTATAGTGATGCCGGGTGGAAGAGACTATAGTGATGCCGGGTGGAAGAGACTATAGTGATGCCGGGTGGAAGAGACTATAGTGATGCCTGGTGGAAGAGACTATAGTGATGCCTGGTGGAAGAGACTATAGTGATGCCGGGTGGAAGAGACTATAGTGATGCCTGGTGGAAGATACTATAGTGATGCCTGGTGGAAGAGACTATAGTGATGCCGGGTGGAAGAGACTATAGTGATGCCGGGTGGAAGAGACTATAGTGATGTGACAGCATGGTGCTTGGAAGAGACTATAGTGATGCCGGTGGAAGAGACTATAGTGATGCCTGGTGGAAGAGACTATAGTGATGCCGGTGGAAGAGACTATAGTGATGCCTGGTGGAAGAGACTATAGTGATGCCGGGTTGAAGAGACTATAGTGATGCCGGGTTGAAGAGACTATAGTGATGCCGGGTTGAAGAGACTATAGTGATGCCGGGTAAGAGACTATAGTGATGCCGGGTGGAAGAGACTGCAGTGATGCCGGGTTAAAGATACTATAGTGATGCCGGGTGGAAGAGACTGCAGTGATGCCGGGTTGAAGAGACTATAGGGATGCCGGAGCATAGGAAGAGACTATAGTGATGCCGGTTGAAGAGACTATAGTGATGCCGGTGGAAGAGACTATAGTGATGCCGGGTGGAAGAGACTGTAGTGATGCCGGGTGGAAGAGACTGTAGTGATGCCGGGTGGAAGAGACTGTAGTGATGCCGGGTGGAAGAGACTGTAGTGATGCCGGGTGGAAGAGACTATAGTGATGCGGTGGAAGAGACTATAGTGATGCCGGGTGGAAGAGACTATAGTGATGCCGGGTGGAAGAGACTATAGTGATGCCGGGTGGAAGAGACTATAGTGATGCCGGGTGGAAGAGACTATAGTGATGCCGGGTGGAAGAGACTATAGTGATGCCGGGTTGAAGAGACTGTAGTGATGCCGTGTGGAAGAGACTATAGTGATGCCGGGTGGAAGAGACTGCAGTGATGCCGGGTGGAAGAGACTATAGTGATGCCGGGTGGAAGAGACTGTAGTGATGCCGGGTGGAAGAGACTATAGTGATGCCGGGTGGAAGAGACTATAGTGATGCCGGGTGGAAGAGACTATAGTGATGCCGGGTGGAAGAGACTATAGTGATGCCGGGTGGAAGAGACTATAGTGATGCCGGGTGGAAGAGACTATAGTGATGCCGGGTGGAAGAGACTGCAGTGATGCCGGTGGAAAGACTATAGTGATGCGGTGAAGAGACTATAGTGATGCCGGGTGGAAGAGACTATAGTGATGCCGGGTGGAAGAGACTATAGTGATGCCGGGTGGAAGAGACTATAGTGATGCCGGGTTGAAGAGACTATAGTGATGCCGGGTGGAAGAGACTGTAGTGATGCCGGGTTGAAGAGACTATAGTGATGCCGGGTGGAAGAGACTGTAGTGATGCCGGTGAAGAGACTAAGTGATGCGGTGGAAGAGACTATAGTGATGCCGGGTGAAGAGACTATAGTGATGCCGGGTTAGAGACTAAGTGATGCGGTGGAAGAGACTTAGTGATGCCGGGTTGAAGAGACTATAGTGATGCCGGGTTGAAGAGACTATAGTGATGCCGGGTGGAAGAGACTGCAGTGATGCCGGTTAAGATACTATAGTGATGCCGGGTGGAAAGACTTAGTGATGCGGGTGAAGACTAGTGATGCCGGGTTGAAGAGACTTAGTGATGCCGGTGGAAAACGAATGCCGGGTTGAAGAGACTATAGTGATGCCGGGTGAGATAGTGATGTGTGCGTGTGCCTAAATAGTGATGCCGGGTGAGGAAGATCTAGTTTTCAAACAACTGTACAATTTCTTCGCGCTTGCGCGCGCGCGTGTTTGTGTGTTTGCGTGCTTGCCTAATAGTGGATGCATGGGTCGAGTCTCAGCTACCGGCCCCTCCTCTCTTGCCCCTGCTGGCATCATTCTCTCCAAGCTGCGTTAACTCTATCGTACCTATTCTTAAAACTATGCATGGATCCCGCTTCTACCACTTCACCGTCTAGATCGTTCCAATTGGTGACCATTCTTAAGTATTTCCTGATGGTCCAGCGACTCACTTGTCTCTTTAACTTCCAGCTGCGCCCTCGTGTACCTGAGAACCCGTCCCTCAAATACTCCCTGTCCACCCTGTCAATACCTTTCAGTATTTTGTACGTCATAATCATGTCACCTCTAGTCTTCAGGCTTAGCTCTAACCTCTCCTCGTAGCTTATACATCTCAGTTTTGGAACAAGTCTCGGAGCAAGCTTCTGCTCCTATTCCGGTTCTTTACATGCTTTATCAGATGCGGGCTCCATACTGGTGCTGCATACTCCATGATGGGTCTGACATGGGCCGTTTATAAGGTAGTGAATGTCTCCTTGTTAAGGCCCTTGAAAGCTTCACTTAAATTCTCTAGGCTCGCATTTCCTGCCGTGGTTATCGCTAGGCTCGCGTTTCCTGCCGTGGTTGTTCGGTTGACGTGTTCCCCATTGACAGTGCTTCGGACAATCCTCACTTCAAGGCCCTTCTCTGTTTCCGGACGTCTTTGCTCTTCCCTAATTTTCATGACTTTGTATTTATTGAGGTTAAGTTCTAATAGCCACTTATCAGACAAATCCTAAAGTTTGTCCAGATCTATTTGTAGTTTTTCATGGTCTACGCATGTGTATGTGTGTGTGTGTGTGTACTCACCTATTGTGGTTGCAGGGGTCGAGGCATAGCTCCTCTGTGTGTGTGTGTGTGTGTGTGTGTGTATGTGTGTGTGTGTGTGTGTGTGTGCGTGTATATACTCATCTATTTGTGGTTGCAGGGGTTGATTCATAGCTCTTGGTCCCGCCTCTTCGCTGGTCACTACTAAGTCGACTCTCTCCCGTATGTGTGTGTTGCGTACTCACAAAGTTGTGTTTTGTGAGAAAGACTCAGCTCCTGGTCCCTCCTATTAACCTCAAAAATTTACCGGCATATACTGTGGTCTCTGGCTTCCTGGACCTAATCGTACCTAATCTTGAAATTGTGTATAGCCTTTTCCTCCGCCACCTCCTCTATCAACTCACTTCACTTGTATTTCCTAACATCTCTAACATTATGTGTGTTTTTAAGTTTTCCATTATTCCATTTTTGCCCCTGTGCCTCGTATTTCAAACAGGCTGCCCCTCTTATATATCAATCTTTCTCATTATATTATGTTATGATTATGTCTCTGATAGTCTTCTCTTCCAAGAGTGTCTGTCAGATGTAATTCTTTCAGCTTCTCATAGTTCTCAGTTCTGGAATCAGACAAGTTGCAAGCCTCTGAAGTTACTCCATATTTTAATCAGCTTTTTCAGGTGTGGGCTCCATGCTACTAGTGTGTGTGTGTGTGTGTGTGTGTGTGTGTGTGTGTGTGTGTGTGTCTGCGTGCGTGTGGCGCCCTGGCTGACACCCTCAGCCACAAACAAGCTGGTGTGATGGCGACACAAGTAACAGATTAGAACCAGTCTCACTCAGACCTCCGACCAGTGCAGTAGTGGTGCGTGTCTGTCCCTTCACCCTCATTGTGTCACTTCTCCCTCCTCTCTCTCTCTTCTCTCTCTCTCTCTCTCTCTCTCTCTCTCTCTCTCTCTACATATACATCAAGTTTGTTGTACTCTCTCAATACATTTTCAGTTTTAAAGTTGGCCATAAAATATATTTCTTGTAGTTAATCTGGTGTGTAGTATATTGTGTTGGTCAGAGCTCTCATATTGTCAGGTGACTTATTAATTTTTTCTAAGGTCAGAATGGGATGATATAGGATGTAGTGACGTTACTAACAGAGAGTTCAGCCAGAGAGAAACTCCTGATGACTGCCAGTCTTGCAGTACAATAGCCGTCTACTTGTTGGCCAGGATGTTGGACCAGGAGGGAGACCTTGAGAAAGTTGCAATGAGTCGCCACTTTGTCTAGAGGGGGCATGAAGGAGGGGCATGAAGGCAGACACTTCAGCAGCGTAGCGCAATGCTGCTGGAGTGAAACGTCAACTTCATATGGAATTTTGCAGCTCTGCTGTCTAGAAAAAGTACAAACTGTAACTTAGTGTTGTACATTTAAGGGCTTAGATTCACCACTTGTCTTTTATTATTACAGATTCAAATTTCCACCCAAGATATAAATTTCTTTACTGGGAAATATATATTTTTTCTTTTTCTTCTGGCACTATCTCCAATAGCCTCATCTTGCTGTCTGGAGACAATCATCGTCAGCATCCGTATTTTCTCTGTAGAAAATGTTTCTTGCTATTGCATGTCCCAGTCTGCAAGTTTGTGATTGATGTACCTAAGGCACGTGGACATCTCATTTATGTAAGTAAATAATAGAGTGGCGTCCTCTGCCAACGTGTGATATTCGATAATGAGGTGAAGTAGGTCATTATAATACGACAAGGGACCCAGTATATTCGTGTGTGATGTGCTGGAACAGACTTACAGACTCTGTAAGAAATCGATCTTAAATGTAATCACTTCCGAGGTGTAAAGTGGAGCCAGATATTCTAGTGTTTGCAGTTTAGACAAGAGGACCCAGTACCATACCTGGGCAATGGCACCCATGACGTTGAATGTGAGTAAGCAGATGAACGATTCAGACAGTGACTGCTGCCGATTAGTGGAGAAAGTCAATGGAGTTGTTATTAGGGCAAGGTTTCCATTTGTTAATATCTTTAATAAGTCATATGGAGGGTAAAAATTGCATGCATTTATATTATGGTAAAAGAGGAAGAGGTGAGGCAAGTGATGAATCGTGAGTCTGTGGAGCACTGCAGAAACTAAACTGGATTATGTTTAGTTGTCTTCTTTCTGGATGGCACGTCTGCCATAACAATGAACAACTTTATTGCTAAGAATGTGTCCGTAACATGGTGTGTGTCAGTGGTTCGGCTAATATGTAGTTTAGATATGAAAGGTTCCAAGAAAGATAGTTATCACACAGTCACTCAAGTAAGCATAACTTTGCTGGAGAAGAGGTGAAGGTCTTACCTCTTATATTGTCTTCAAGATGATGTGTCAGAAGATTCGGCCGAGTTTCTGTTCTAGGTTTTCTTATCATTTCTTACCATTTTCGAGGGTTTTGTTGCCAAAGTTGTGTCCCTGAAAGGTGGCCCTGGTCTGCCTATTTCGAAAATATGATTCGATCCAGGTTAATAGGTGACCCTAGAATCCCCTACGTGGCAGCAGTACACCTTTAATGGAGCCGAAGATGTAGTCATAGAAAGGGTGTAGGAGGATCTTAGTTTGCCCAACTCTTGTGGCTTGGGGATTGGTATGATGTTAAGCATCTTCCAAAACATTGGAAGTGCTCCATTACTATGGTCAACATGTGAAGTCATGAAGTGATACCATCATTGCCAAGGGCGACATTACCTTTTGATTTGATGTTTGTTCCTTTTTAGCTCATCTGTTGTGGGAGCTTCATCAGTCATATCCTCTGACCCACATGCCACCCACATGTCCTGAGAAAGCTGCCCAGATGCCCCTCAATATGTGAAAAGTTCAACAAGGCTTTATGAATGGGTAAGCTGAGGGAAGGGTGGAATCTTTGCTAACCTCATACAGGTTGCTACTTTTAGTTTGGACAATGTCTCAGAGAGAGAGTTGTATTTTAGTCGGATGTTGAGCACCATTCATGCCATTTATTCCCTTTGGTTTTGCGAGAGACGTAATGTGCATGACGCACAGCTTCTCCCAGAATACTCCTGTTTGCTATCATCGGAGATCGTGTGTACAATTTTCAACAGAATTGATGCGATGATTTCTCATCTACATGTTCCTCCTGTCATTTTTTTGGATTGCATCCTCAGCTGCCTTCAAAACTGCAGTGGTGAGCTCCTCCTCCGCGGTATCAAGATCTTCCCGGAGTGTGCTATTTGCCCATCAGTGATCAAGATTAGACACTGATCACCATGTGACAAAAAGTATTCTCTTAAAATCAACCCAAGGTGGCCAGGCTATTGAAGCTTTCTTACTTTTAACCTCTTGTTTACGCACAACCTTTGTCGCTGCTCTATCTTACCCCTGTCCTTTCCCTCCATATTTTTGTCATCCTTATAGACTAAAATGAGAACAAATCAATATTAGCTTGGAAAGTTTGTCAACTGTTTTTTTTCGATTGTAGGTATTGCAAATGGTCTCTTTATACGGTGTTTGCTTGTAGTGAATTCTACGAAATGGTCACTTTTGAGGATGGGGATAATCTTCTCTTCACCACTGATCAACAGAGTTTTTACCCCGAAGTTCAGGTTTAGCCGGCCTATATGGCAAGGGGTAGGCACTATATTGTTGAGCAGCAAGATATCTCTGTTGAGTCGAAGAGAGCGACGGATTGCAATAGTGGATGGTGGCGTTGAAGTCCCCAGCTGCAAGAATCCCCTCTGTGTGAGCTCAGAGATGTCTGGAAAAAAATTGGGATTCCTGTATATTTTATAGATAGTCATTGTTACGAGAACGATAATAACAAAACCATCAACAGAGAATACTGGACAGTCAGCCTATTTATACCTTTCCAGCATCTACCCTGTGTCTGCCTTGCAACAGTTTTATAATTCAATATTCTTCAAGTCCAGTACAGAGCAGGACCAGCTACCTTAAGTGCTTTTAAGATGGATTTAAAGACCACGTGATCCCACTTGTACATTCGATACGGGGTGCCAATGCACTACTCGCAATGGGTGAGCCTTGATCTGTAATCCAGTCAGATACATCAGGGGTGAAGGTGACATCGTACGCTCATTTTCTTTCAGTTATCCTATACTACCCCCAGGGGAGGCGGACATAATGTCAGATGAAGCAGTCAGGGAACACACCACTTCAGGGTACCTATACGGTTTCCCTGATGGCAATCCAACAACGACCCAACCAGTCACAAATCCACTCTGCCAAGTACCAGTCCAGTCAGAGAGGGGCTAAATGAGTGAGTTTCAGACATTCAAAGTGAATGTCTCCATACATTCTGTCCTTTATGCATAAGCCTATGCAGAAATAAACTCGCATAATCCACCTCATTTTGGGTTATCCATAACTGCTCCCTGTCTAAGTCATATTGACCTCATTTCAGAGCAGTGGTCACATGGTCTCTTTTGTCTCTGACCTCCTCGATGACTGACCACGCCGCTAAGCGCCCAGATCGGCGACATGTTCGCATTTAGGTGGCTCTGGTGTCTTCTGTTAAAAAATCGGTGGATTATTCAAGAAACGGTAACATTCTTAAACAAAAAATAGGATAAAAATCGTATCCCAAATCCCTTGAGGCTTTTCAGCCAACATAAAATGTCTCTCAGCCAGCACTTGCTGCCTCTCAACCAGCAATTAACGCCTCCCAGCAGTCACTGCCTCTCGTCTGTTGCCTCTCGTTCAGCACTCTCCATTAGCCAATACTCGCTGCCTTTCAGCCAACACAGGTGTCACGTGGCTAGGTTGGCAAGGCACTCAGCTCACATACTGAGTGTCCGTGTTTTGATCCCTGGCATGGGTAGAAACGTTGGGCATGTTTCCTTACACCTGTTGCCCATGTTCACCTAGCAGTAAGTAGGTACCTGGGTGATAGTCGACTGTTGTGGGTGGCATCCGGGGATGAGAATACCATTGATAGGGCTGGGGCTTTGAAGTGAGCTTAGGCAGGATAACGGCCCTTAGCCTGTAAAATTGATTTGCGTAAAAAAAGAAACCTGATGCCTCTCGGTCTCAACCAACACTTGCTGCCTCTCAGTTCTTTCCTACTGACACACCATGTCACAACGAAGGTTGTGACATGAGCAAAAGAAACATTGCATGAATCACGATAACGCACACTTCAGCAGTTTTAAAAATCCCCTTAACCCTCGTTGAGTAAACACACGAAATATCTGAAATACCTTGAGAATGATATCATCGGAGGAAAGGTGTGGGAGCTAATTAATGCCTTGGACGTAAACAAACATCACAAAACCACTCGTGCTAACCCTGGCAAGCACTTTCAACATCAGTTTATCAGCAAAATTAGTAACACACAAAAACATTGATATACCAGCACACCAGCTTGTATATAATCATGTAACTACAGTATTGCACAATGAAGGACAACAGACTCTCTAGCTATTCCACCCAATTCTATTTAATCATCATTAGATGCGTGTGGAATTATAAGCCGACAGATGATAGTATAAAGGCACACAGTGGAGGACAACATTCAAGAGGATATTTACAATTGGTTTTAAAAAAGCAAAATGTAGAGCCCATTGTTTTGCTTGATGATCCTGGTGAGGTAACCAGTGGCAACCTCAGGGCACCTCCGTTTATTCTTGTTATTGTCTTGGTAAATGAGATGTGGTGATTCCATTTAATGATATGGGAATGTGTGTTGCCGTGTATCAGGCACTGCAGCTCAATTCTGTATGTGTGTGTGCATATCATTATGCAGTCCTCACACAAACTATATTTGCGCACACACACACACACACTATAGTCTGGCAAGTGATGTAGTGGAGGCAGGAACCACACAGTTTTAAGACGAGGTATGATAAAGCTCATGGAGCAGGGATAGAGAGGACCTAGTAGCGGTCAGTGAAGAGGCGGGGCCAGGAGCTGAGTATCGACCCCTGCAACCACATCTAGATAAATACACACTAGTATGACATATGGCTTCTGGAATTTAACCCCCACCAAGTGCAAAGTTATGAAGCTTAGGGAAGGAGAAATTAGACAGCAGACGACGTATAGGCTCGGGGAGGTAAAGGCTGCAAGCCTCGATCTAGGATGATCTTACCAGAACACTGGACAGGTGACAGTTTGCTTGACCACGCCCCTTCACGATCAGCACATTAAGTCTCCACATTACCTGACCAACTCTGTTTCTCCTGACCTCTTCCCTATATACAAGCTGCATTTCTACCTCTTTCTGTATTAGGATTGAAAAAGCCACCAATGGCTGAACGTCTCCCTCAATATTATTATTATCATCATCATAACTAAGAGCTAAACCCATAAGCGTCATACAGCGCTGCTTCTCCCCCAATAGAATATCCTAAGGTGGCATAAATATCTTCATTTTAAATATTTACCCTTACTTGCTGTACTGCGGTATATTCCATGAGAAGCAAGCTACACTTCATGTTATTATTACAATTATTTGTTATATATCGAAGCCACCAGGGAAACAAGGGGTTTTAAACCAAGGAACAATACTGCGACTGGCCGAGACTCGAACCCGAGACTTTAGGCAGCCTCCCAGGAAGCCAAACTCTCGACGAAGCTCAGAAACCAATTTCATTCTCCTTCCGTTTGGATACCAGACTCACATTGACACCGCGCCTCTCTCTCTCTCTCTCTCTCTCTCTCTCTCTCTCTCTCTCTCTCTCTCTCTCTCTCTCTCTCTCTCTCTCTCTCTCTCTCTCTCTCTGCCTGTACACCTCTCACCACTCTATACCTCTTTTTCTTTACGCAGATCAGTTTTACAGGCTAAGAGCTGTTATCGTACACAGCGCAGATATACTAACACCCGATAGGATGCCATCCACAACAGTCGACTAACACCCAGGTACCTACTTACTGCTAAGTGAACAGGAGCAGCATGTGTAAAGAAATATGCCCAATGTTTCCCACCCATGCCGGGGATCGAACCGCAGACACTCATTATGTCAACCGAGCCACGAGATTTCTTCTCTACACTTCTACCTTCCTTTCTCCCTCCACACCCCCAACCCTTCCACCATCCCACCACACCTCTTTCCCCTCCTACTAACTTTCACACGTCACGCCTACTGCTGATGAGATAATTAATTAGCTGCTCTCATGTCAAACATCACGATGCTCCTCAGTCCTTGCTTGGACACCTCCATGACAGGGCACTCTGTCCCTGTCACAGGTCTCACAGCCCCCTCCCATGACAGGGCGCGCAGCCCCCTCCCACGACAGGGCTCACTGCCCCTCATGACAAAGCTCGGCGGTCTTATTCAAGATGCGCTTAGTTTTATAGCACACAGATTGTCAGAGCTGCAGGTGTCAGCCTGTCGTAAGTGCTTTACAGCCGGTCAAAACTGAATTGCAGGTTGTAAACCAGGAATCAGACTTGCAGGCTGTGTACAGATGTTCAGTGGACCGGCACCACATTGGCTGAGAGAACAGAGCATATAGCCACACATCAACCAAATAACCTATGTAGCCGTCATTCACGGCTTTATATACGACATATGTCAGGCCTGTCTTCGAGTAAGTTGCACCAGCATTTGGCTCACACCTCAAAAAGCACGTAAAAAAAATAGAGAGAAAGTAGAGGGGTTTGCAACGAGACTAGTCCCAGAGTTAAGGGAAATGAGCTACGATAAGAGAGAATAAAAGATACTAGATGATACATAAATAACCCGCACAAAGGTGAGAGAGGAGCTTATTAGATGATAGAAGACCCTGGGAGAAGTAAAGAAGACATGCACAATACTCGGAGAACTTGATAGGTTAGACAGGGATAGTGTTCGAGAGGTGGAAAACAGGTATACGAGGGCACAGTTGGAAGTTAAAGACATATACGAGTCACAGGGATGTCAGGGAACATTTTTTAGCCTGAAGGTGGTCAGGAAGCGGAATGACCTGGAAGAAGTGGTATTGGAGGCAGGTTTCATACATAGTTTTCAGAATAAGTATGGCAATATGACAAGGCCCACGAGGCCATGAGGCATATTTAGATTTCTTTCTGAAGCCATTTGAATATTCCACTTCCCCTACCACCCCATCTTTCGGTTGTGTACAAACTTTATTACAAGACAAAATACATTGACAAAATACATTGACAAGAATACAATAGGGAGTAAAACAACATACATAACAACTCAGAGCTACATGTCAAATACTTCGTCCAGCTCCCCGGCAGTGGGCCGCGTGCCCAGATTGCTGCAGGCATTTTCCCTCTGGATCGCAACATTGAGTCTCTGAAAGAGGAAGCTGGTCGCCCTGTGGTCCTTGGTTTCTATGATGAGTTTTTCACCCAGCTCTTTGAGAAACTTTCGAGCACACTTGCCCCATGCTCCATGGGTCTCCGACCATATTGGGATAAAGTATAGCAAGGGGGAAGGCCTTCATATTTGCGAGTCTTCTGGGTCTTCCTGTGGCTGGCAGCTCCACCCCCTTCGGCTATGGAGTATGACAAGTAGGTGTCTGCCATTGTGGCAGCACAGGTGTAGTCCCAAGCAATCTGCTTACTATCCTTCCAGGGTAGCATAGTGGCTCTATCCGGACGTTTTTAACTTCCAACAGACCTCTGCACTTGGGGTTCCCGTTGAGCTGGGCAACGGGCTGTGGCGAGACTTCTCTTTATGATGTCATTGACCTCCTCATGTCTAGCATGCTTCCCTTCTGATGTGTGACACACGAGACCATGAAGTCCGAATTGATCAGCCGTCGCCCTGCCGCAAATACACCTATGTTCGGTGAGTATGGGGGCGGCTAGGCGAAGCGCAACACCAATCCGAATGGCCTGTGGGTCGAGTCGAGTCCCCAGAGAGGAATTGGGAACAGCTAGAAGGAAATCTCCTGAGTGTGGTGCCTTCACCGCTAGGAGACGAGCTTTGTCCTTTCCTGAAGCGTTGGTGAGCATTGTGTTGGCAATTTTTTCCATGATCGGTTTGTCCCAGTGGGACTATTTGTGCTCTTTGGGAGGAGCTGGTCTACTGGAGGAGTCTGCCAGGATGTCCCACCGAACGGCTGCTTCAATGAACCTGGGGTCTCGAGCTCCCACCACACCTCTCAAACGTTCAGGGACAATCTTCTTGACTAATCCACAGGAGGCCAAACACGATGACAGAAATGCAGGTAAAGCTACCTGCCTTGCTTTGCGCACCCCTATACCTCCCAGTCGCACTGGAAGGGTTGCCTGCTCCCATTGCCGATCATCTAGTGACATATTTAGTGCCTTCTTAAAGGTTGATCTCAGGTGTGCGTCATACTCGTCAAGTGTTGGGTTGTCAAAAGGGGGTGCGCACCTCAAGAAGTGAGTCTTGGCATAGTAAGACACCTTGTGAGGAGATACAGGGCATCATGGGCATCAAGATCACTTATTCTCTCCTCCATTCTTTTCAGGTCATTCACTTTGTCCTTGAGGACCGTGTCGATTGCCTGGTGACCCAGCGGTGCTCCCAGGAGGGTACTGTTGGATGGAGTGGTAGTAGTGACTTCTGGGAGGATTGTTCGCACCGCATTGATTATTTCCTGGTTTGTTGTGATGATTTCACACTTTGAGGGATTGAGGATGAGTCCTAAGGCTTCTTGAGGGTCGGCCATCGTAGAATTAAAGGTTTTGTGGAGGCACGTCATGGGGGAGGAGTATTGGGATTGGATTGGGAAAAGGCTTTTGATAATGTAGATAGGGAGACTTTATTTGCAATTTTATTAAAACAGGGTTTTGGAGAAGGTCCTTCCTCACAGTACAATCACTCAACTGAAGACTGAGCAATCCTTGCACCGAATGCTCAACACGGGTTAAGCGCTTTCCCCCCCAAAGTAAAAGACATCAGGCCACACGAGCTCTAGCGTACCTGCTACTGAAACTGCGTATGGTTCTCCCTGTGTCTTCACCCGTTGTAGGTCCTCTAACAGGGACTCTCCAGTACCCGCCAGAGTGCCATCATCCAGGTAACAGATGTTGAGCTCGCTGCGTAGGCTGAAAGTTAGTTCTCTTACTGCCAAACAGAAGAGAAGTGGAGCGAGTGGATCACCCTGCTGAACACCCTCAGATGAGGGAATTTCATGTTCCCCAAACAAAAGAGTTTGCTGTAGCCAGCTGAAATGAAGGGAAAGAGACTGGGGAACCGATCCTGAACGGCTGGCAAGACCACATCTCTCTTCACCATATTAAAGGCATTTCTAAAGTCAAGTTTGACTACGGCCTTGTCTTCTGGTAGGTCCCTGATGTAGGCCCTTGCCGCATGAGCGGCGGCTTCACGACCTTATATACTTCCTGTTGGAGTCGTCTCATGACTTCCTGAAGAAATAAAATGAAAATGAAGGCACCTGTAATGTATTTAAGAAAGTTTTTTAGTCTCTGGGAACTGCAGTATTTACTCATGGTACGCGAATCTTCACATCCTGGAGGGATTCCATACCAGTGATGATTTGGTTCCTTAATTATAGCCATATAGCGGCTAACAATTTTTCTGGTTGCACATACAAGATGGTGGAGGGAGTTACCAACAGCGATGGGCTTAGTTCCTGCATTTCTATTTAAGACGTAGATCAACACACAGAGTGCTAATGACCATAGGGACATTGCTAGCCCTCTAATCTCTTGGAAATTCTTCGAGTTTAACAATATACATTGCAACATACCTAGCTGGTTTAAGTATTGTTTTATGTACTGGATGATTATGAAGGAAAAGACCCGGAAACTTCATGCGCCTCTAATTTTTAATCAATAAATGGTTCCATTCAGGTAGCGTGACACTGAGGATCATTAATTGCTGTTGAGTCTCCATGAAGACGTTGATCTTATCTAGCAATGAAGCATAGTCGACGTTTTTAAGAGGCGACAGCATGTTGGGTCTCATTTAGATTTATGTGACAATGTTGTGGCAGACTTTGCTTTGCAGGGACAAAGCTTACTGGAAGATGTCGCTGTTGGTGTGAACTACTGGTTGTTTACAAGTGGTCTTAGTGAATCCAAATAACAACCGGGGATGTTTGTATAGGGTGTTAGTATGTTGGTGACCATCACTGTAGAGACTTCATACCTTGTTATACACTCAACATATACCATTTCTTTAAGTATTACTTCGTAAGTTTTATGGCTGAAGTAAATCTGACTGCCCGATACAGACCGTCATTACGAGATTACTAGGAACAAGAATCCACAAGATGGGTGAAGGAGAGTGGAAGGTTGTGTTTCTCAGGCCACTTGGGATGCTACACTTGGGATGCTGCACTTGGGATGCTACACTTGGGATGCTACACTTGGGATGCTACACTTGGGATGCTACACTTGGGATGCTACACTGGGATGCTACACTTGGGATGCTACACTTGGGATGCTACACTTGGATGCTACACTTGGGATGCTACACTTGGGATCTGCACTTGGGATGCACACTTGGGATGCTACACTTGGGATGCTACACTTGGGATGCTACACTTGGGATGCTACACTTGGGATGCTACACTTGGGATGCTACACTTGGGATGCTACACTTGGGATGCTACACTTGGGATGCTACACTTGGGATGCTACACTTGGGATGCTACACTTGGGATGCTACACTTGGGATGCTACACTTGGGATGCTACACTTGGGATACTACACTTGGGATGCTACACTTGGGATGCTACACTTGGGATGCTACACTTGGGATGCTACACTTGGGATGCTACACTTGGGATGCTACACTTGGGATGCTGCACTTGGGATGCTACACTTGGGATGCTACACTTATAAGGCTCCAAGTACTTGCGTTACGCATCTCTGAGTAAACAACAAGTATGTTAAATTTTTACTTATCATTTCGCATTTCAATGTTGAAATGTCTACTTATATGAGTAACTTAGGAAACTGGGGACTGGCTGGAGCTGCTGTTCCATGACCAAAATTAACATTAACACACGCCACGAAGTTAATTTAAAACAATTACTCTTACTGAATCTAATGTTAATTCCGATAACTACGTTAAATTGCTCGTAGGGTTCAACGTTCCTGTCATTACGAACTGAAATTTAACACCATCGTGAAAATAAGAATAAGAAGAGTCAGGTATAATGTTGACGAATGTTTGTTTACATAACTAACATCAAAGATGGCGGCCAGCTTTCAAGGTTCTGTCACCTTTTTGATTAAAGAGTTGCTTGTTGTTAGATTACCTGGGATAAATGATGCAGGTAATGACTCAAAAGTCGACTTATTTTGTGTGCGTGCGTGCGTGTACTCACTTATTTGTACTCACCTATTTGTGGTTGCAGGGGTCGATTCACAGCTCCTGGCCCCGCCTGTTCGCTGGACGCTACTAGGTCCACTCCGTGCTCCATGAGCTTTATCGTACCTCTTCTTAAAGCTATGTATGAATCCTGCCTCCACTACATCACTCTCTAGATTGTTCCACTTCCTGATAACTCTATAACTAAAGAAATGCTTAACATCCCTGTGTCTCATCTGAGTTTTCACCTTCTAGTTGTGACCCCTTGTTGCTGTGTCACATCTCTGAAACATTCTGTCACTATCCACCTTGTCAATTCATCTCAGTATTTTATATGCTGTTATCATGTCTCCCCTATCCCTCCTCTACAGTGTCATCAGAGTGATTTCCCTTAACCTCTCCTCATAGGACATACCCCTTAGCTCCGGGACTAGTCTTGTTGCAAACCTTTGCACTTTCTTTAATTTGTTAACGTGCTTGACCAGATGTGGGCTCCATACTTGTGTTGCGTACTCCATTATGGGCCTGACGTGTATAGTGTCTTGGACGATTCCTTATTGAGGTGTCGGAACGTTATTCTTAGGTTTTTCCAGTATCCCCGTCAAATATTCTGAACAATGTTTGTCTGTTGCATTGTTGTGTATGATGATATTCTCAGGACCCGGGACAAGGGCCATTCACTACGATCCATGTCGGCACTAAGCGTTTCCCCATCTGAATGCTTCTGCTTATCTAGCAACAATCCTATATGCTAGAGCATGGTTACCCAATGCTCTGATTAACTAGCTTGCATTCCTACCACTGAGAATTGCTATTTTAATGTACAAATATTGTTCCACTCGGTTAGCATCCATTTAAGCCAGGCTTCACTAGCACGCTAGTGCTAGTCATCGCCTTCTCACCCTATCTGTCAGCCGTTTTTGGCAGCAACATTTATCATTCTGTAATGTATATTTAAAAATTTCCGCATTTACAATAGTTGCCATGACTTATGAAAGATCCTCATATATATCATATATATATTGGAAAAACGACATGGAATTTACACGAGAGATAGAACTGGATGAAAGACAGAGATAAGATAAGAGATAAGACGTGGGCTATATCCACCTCTACTAAGCAATGTTTCTATATTAAACTACTTGTGACACTCCAGTGCCACTCACAGAGCTGTGTGTGCCGGTAGTTCTACTTTTCGTTACCAGCAGTTCTTTTATTACTATCACAATCCTGGGTTACCTTGTTGGCAACTGGTCATTCTGATGCAGTAGCTGATCAGACACCAGGAATCTGTTGATTACAGAATGCCAGTCTACTTAAGGTATATGACGGTTCGCATGGCTTTGGTGGGGGGTTAGTGTGGATTTAGTAAGTGTTTTAGTGAGGTAGTGAGTGACCTTGGCATATAGTTGCTCCTGTCCTCTTTGAGCTGGTCAGTATAAATGATCATATTTCCAGACATATAAAACAATTTGACCCGACCCAGTAATCTTGACTGATAAATGTATACTGAGCATGAGGTCCTTAATGTTCTGGCAACTCTAGGACAGTTTATTTCTTTGTTATAATTTTGTTTGTAAAAATACCCTTGTATACGTTCGTGTTGCATCTTCTGCCTCGCCGTTTTATTCCATTGTTTCGAGTTATGGACATATTCAGCACTTCAAATTCCTTTTCATGTTTTAGTGTCGAAGTCATTCAGTGTCTTAAAAGTTAAAATGAGGAGGGGAAAAAAGTCGAGTGCTTGGAGACTTTCTTCATAAAGTTTGTCTCTGAGTGATAGTACAAGTTTGGTAGCCTTTCTTTATGCCCCTCTCAAATACAGCATCATCTGGAGATCAAAATTGGACGGCATATTCAAGGTACGGTCTAACAAGTGCGTTATAGAAAGTCAATATGGCGTCTTGTGTACCTGGACGTGCAGGCTGGAGTGGGATAGGGAACACTGGGGAAGTACAGCCTACATGTCAAAAACTTCCAAATATCAATAAAACAAAGAGATGTGACAGTTCCCACACTAAACATATCGTCAGAGGTCCTTATAAACCGTGTATTATTATCTTGAGGGAAGCGCTAAACCCGTAGGGATTATACAGCGCCTGTGGGCAGGGAGAAGAAGTGATGGAAGGCATTCAGGCTCAATTCAAGGAACTGGAGCACAGAACCAATTCCCTAGATCAAGAGCCCCCTCAACATTAGTGACATTTGTGAAAACTGCAAACCCAAGAATAGCACCGAGAAAGTTGAACAATAACAAACTGCAAACCCAAGAATAGCACCGAGAAAGTTGAACAATAACAAACAACAGATCTCAGAAACTTATAAGGTACGACAACTCGGTGCTCACTCAACGGAACAGTGATTTTCTGCTTTAAAATAAATATGTAAACAATGATAAGAAAAATATCCTCATGGGAATATGGCACCAGCGGGGTGCCCCAAGAATCGATGTTTGTACCATCAGTGTTTCAGATTTGTTAACTATTTACCAGGAAGAATAAAACACTGCATGAGTATGCTTGTGGATGATGTGGAGGTCTTGTGCAAAACTTGTAATAAAACAGGCCGAAAATTTTTCAAAAGAAAACTTGGAAGTAGAGAAAAATTTATTAATTAACGAATGATGGAATTTAATGTAGATAAATGTCATGAAAACGGGAAAGGAAAGTAGCAGTCCACGTGAAGGAGATAGACTTTATGATAGATTATTATAAGTCGGACAGATAGTAAGTAAGTAAGTAAGTTTATTCAGGTATACACAATTACAGTTACATAGATTATCATACATAGCAGCATATGTGTAGAGAACCTAGGATAACCAAAAAAAGTCAGACAGAGTGACTTATTTTCATTGGGGTCCTTTTAATACCTTAATATTATACACTGTAGGAGATATATGTTATTATACTATAAAGGATATATACTAGGAATAAGGTAAAATTCTCCTCCCTTTCTGTCTAAACATTCATTAGGTACCTTTTGGCTCTCTTCTTGAACTGGTTCATGCTATGACTGGCTTTGACATGTGCAGGCAGTCTGTTCCATTCCTTTATTGATGTACAATAAAAGGTGTTTGAAGCCTGGCCACTGACTGTGGCTACGACAAAGTTGTGATCTCTCCCCCTAGTACTATGACTGCTTTGGTTCACAGCCTTGACAAAATTGGCAGAAATTTTTTGTCAATTGACAAAAAAAAAAGTAGTGCTGAATGCATACTAGAAAGTTTTTCTTTATTAAGAGAGTTGAAGAACAGTAGTACGAGAAGGCAGTAAATATTACAACACCCTGAAATTTAAAGCAAACTATATGACAGATTAAACACTGAAAACGGAACACCACAAACACAACTTTGTTGTTGTAGTTGCAAATGGGTAACCCCCAACCCCAACCCCATCCCCACTACCACCCCCACCCCACACACACAGATTAAGAGAAATCAACCTGACGACACTGGAGGGCAGGAGGGATAGAGACATCAACATAACGACGTTTAAAATACTGAGAGGAACTGAGAAGATGTACAGGGACAGAATGTTTCAGAGATGGGACACAGGAACAAGTGGACACAAGGAACACAGGAACAAGTGGACAAAACTGGAAGTTAAAATCTCAGATGAGTCATATGGACGTTAGGAAGTATTTCTTCAGTCTTAGAGTTATCAGGAAGTGGAACAATCTGGAAAGTGAAGTAGTGGAGGCAGGATCCATATATAGCTTTAACTTGAAGAGGTACGATAAAACTCTTAGAGCAAGGAGGGAGTTGACCTAGGGGCAACTAGCGAAGAGACGGGGTCAGGAACGGTGAATCAACCCCTGCAACCACATATAGGTGAGTATACACACACACACACACACACACACACACACACACACACACACACACACAAACCTTCTTAGAGAGACGTTATTGTTTGTCAAATAGGATTACAGAGTGCGCCGTCTTTTGTCTTAGTGTCTCTGGGTAAACACACATGAAATGTCTGATCAGCAAAGTGCGTTGTGTTAGGAGACTTCTTACCGAACATCGAACAAGCTCGCCAGAAACGTAAACACATTCTCCTTATGTTAAACACTGGAGAAAAGCCAGGCCAATTGCAGTGTAAAATTGACATTTTCCCACTAACACTTAGGATAGTTTTTCTTCCGTGTTTTATCCAGAAAATGTTATTTTGATTCTTTATTCTTCCTGGGGACCAAAATAGTTTCTCGGGAAGGGCAGCCAAGATGGGAGGGACACGAGAGGATGAAAGACTGTTTCACTGAGATATACAGATCTAGTTTTCAGGACCACACTGACTGTCTAGCATCACCAAGATAGACCTGGTTATGAAGACCCTCTGGCGACCCAGCATCACATGACCGTGGTCAGGAGCCTGCTACTCAGGTCCCTCACAATACCTGCTCCATGACTTCTCTTCCCAGGGTATAAAATTATACTCATTGTTTGAGACTGGATTATTACCATGTAAATTTTGTGTTGTAACAGACTCCTAAATGTAAACAAAAGTTATAAAACCTTTAAATTTTCCGGGGCTATATATTCGCGTCCCAGGAATAATAATTTAATTCCGCCCTGGTGCCGGCGGGTTTGTTGACGCGTTTCAAAGGGTAAATTTTACGTCATTTTTTTTTTCTTGTGTTATAGGAAGAGCTTCCTGGCTAGAGTAAGTTTTTAGTGGCGCTGCAGACAAGTGACTCATTGAGCCACCTTTAATATACTAGAAAAAACTCACAACGAGGATCAGACAGAAGCCAGAAGCATGAAGTTTGCCAAGTTTCCTCCGAGTGCCATTACTGAGGCTCATGGTGCCTGGCGAGTGAAGTAATAGATGCTCAAGCTAACACTGCCATAACACTGTAAGGCAGTGTAGCGGACCCCTATATACGTTTCTATCACACTAAAAATAAGTCGTCGATGGAACTTGATGTTCTACTTGACATCAAGTGGAACAATGAACAGCAGACCAATCTAATAGGTAAGCAATAAGAGGAACGTGATAGAACGAAAAGAAATTAAAATATAAAACTATTCAGATGTCTGATGAGCGAAAAATTAATTTTCCCTTAACTTTTTTAAGTTTAAAAGTTCTAACTCCTTTTCCTAACATATCTTTATTATAAATTATTAATAGGTAGCAACCTTTTAATAAGAAGCAGCATTTAGGGAACAGGATCAAGTTATAGCTAGATAGGTGCCAGAGCTTTTCATTTATCAGATAATTAATCTTCTCAAATGTCCTTACGAATAAGAGACTGTTACAGTGGTGAGTTACTTGAGACATGAATGATCAGTGATGGGATGATGTTATTGACGAGGGTAAGGTACACTTGGCAGCCCGTCTTATAGTGTAATAACTGTCTCGTCTTGTAGTGTCATGTCTCGTCTTGTAGTGTAATGTCTCGTCTTGTAGTGTAATGTCTCGTCTTGTAGTGTAATGTCTCGTCTTGTAGTGTAATGTCTCGTCTTGTAGTGTAATGTCTCGTCTTGTAGTGTAATGTCTCGTCTTGTAGTGTAATGTCTCGTCTTGTAGTGTAATGTCTCGTCTTGTAGTGTAATAACTGTCTCGTCTTGTAGTGTAATGTCTCGTCTTGTAGTGTAATAACTGTCTCGTCTTGTAGTGTAATGTCTCGTCTTGTAGTATAATGTCTCGTCTTGTAGTGTAATAACAGTCTCGTCTTGTAGTGTAATGTCTCGTCTTGTAGTGTAATGTCTCGTCTTGTAGTGTAATGTCTCGTCTTGTAGTGTAATGTCTCGTCTTGTAGTGTAATGTCTCGTCTTGTAGTGTAATGTCTCGTCTTGTAGTGTAATGTCTCGTCTTGTAGTGTAATGTCTCGTCGAGTGAAATTCTCGTTTGTAGTATAATGTCTCGTCTTGTAGTATAATGTCTCGTCTTGTAGTGTAATGTCTCGTCTTGTAGTATAATGTCTCGTCTTGTAGTGTAATGTCTCGTCTTGTAGTGTAATGTCTCGTCTTGTAGTGTAATGTCTCGTCTTGTAGTGTAATGTCTCGTCTTGTAGTGTAATGTCTCGTATTGTAGTATAATGTCTCGTCTTGTAGTATAATGTCTCGTCTTGTAGTGTAATGTCTCGTCTTGTAGTGTAATGTCTCGTCTTGTAGTGTAATGTCTCGTCTTGTAGTGTAATGTCTCGTCTTGTAGTGTAATGTCTCGTCTTGTAGTGTAATGTCTCGTCTTGTAGTGTAATGTCTCGTATTGTAGTATAATGTCTCGTCTTGTAGTATAATGTCTCGTCTTGTAGTGTAATGTCTCGTCTTGTAGTGTAATGTCTCGTCTTGTAGTGTAATGTCTCGTCTTGTAGTGTAATGTCTCGTCTTGTAGTGTAATGTCTCGTCTTGTAGTGTAATGTCTCGTCTTGTAGTGTAATAACTGTCTCGTCTTGTAGTATAATGTCTCGTCTTGTAGTGTAATAACAGTCTCGTGGCTGTCTGTAAAACTTATCCCCCTGAGCGACCTTCATAGTAATCCTTTACCACCTCCTTCAAGCCTTGCACTTAGCTTCAGCTTCCTCGCTGCAACGAGAGCTAAGCAAAGGTTGATATGAAAGCTTGACTGCTGTACACGAGTGTTGTACTAGTGTTGCAGATTCTTTAAAGTACTTAGAAAAGCTGCACAGTAGCAAATCCACAGCCAGGAAGCAATATCAGTCAGAATACTAAAAAAAAATCTATATAAGAAATTTCATACCCGTTAACGGTTATAATGAGCGAATCAACTGAAGAAGGCAAAGTATCTGTGACTGCGAACTAACTGTTACAACAATATTTAAAAAAAAACATCATGACCCTTCAGTTATTGCTCTATTTGTGTGACATCAATTGTCCATGGTGACGCCGCCTCCGACTTAAAGCTGTGGGACTGTTTACCTCAAACTCCTCATCTTCCACCATTCATCTCTGTAGAGGACTGAGGAAGCCACTTGTTGGAGAAACGTTTCCACAAAACAGATCCCCCAAGTGTTGCACAAGCGTCTCAATCATCGACTTGGAAAGAATCAAGAGAGATCTAGACAAGCCGTCACGGTGGACACAAGAGCTTGGAATAGTGCGAGGAAACTAGACACCAGGTATGTAAACAAAGACAGACGCACACTTCAAGACATTTATCGAGGAAACGTCTCGCCACAAGCGGCTTCCTCAGAAGTGATTCGTGAAAAAAGCACTTGCTCAATAAATGTCTTGATGGGCGCGTCGGTGACCTTATTTTCAAGTGCGAGGAAGTACACTTTAGATACGTGAATATAAAATTCTGTATAAGTTATGTAGACACCAGGTCACAGAGACAAGTGAAGCAAGAGACTTTGGAATAAGTCATAAGCAATGATTTACAATATACTAAGCAATGCCTTGCTGCTGGCTGCAAGGATAGCAATGATGCTTCGAGCACAAAACTATTGCAACAATATTAATTACTGTGCAGTGCTCTGTGGGCTGGTAATCCAGTGGAAGGCCTTGATCAAGTGATCAGTAGTCAACAGAGATTGATAAGTACTCCAGAGATTGATAAGTACTCCAGAGATTGATAAGTACTCCAGAGATTGATAAGTACTCCAGAGATTGATAAGTACTCCAGAGATTGATAAGTACTCCAGAGATTGATAAGTACTCCATAGAGATTGATAAGTGCTCCACAGAGATTGTTAAGTGCTCCACAGAGATTGATAAGTGCTCCACAGAGATTGTTAAGTGCTCCACAGAGATTGATAAGTGCTCCACAGAGATTGATAAGTGCTCCACAGAGATTGTTAAGTGCTCCACAGAGATTGATAAGTGCTCCACAGAGATTGATAAGTGCTCCACAGAGATTGATCAGTGCTCCACAGAGATTGATCAGTGCTCCACAGAGATTGATCAGTACTCCACAGAGATTGATCAATACTCCACAGAGAGGGTCATCACAGAGAGGGTCATCACAGACAGGGTCATCACAGACAGGGTCATCACAGACAGGGTCATCACAGACAGGGTCATCACAGAGAGGGTCATCACAGAGAGGGTCATCACAGTGAGGGTCATCACAGAGAGGGTCATCACAGAGAGGGTCATCACAGAGAGGGTCATCACAGAGAGGTCATCACAGAGAGGGTCATCACAGGAGGGTCTGCATCACAGAGAGGTCATCACAGAGAGAGTCATCACAGAGAGGTCATCACAGAGAGTCATCACAGAGAGGGCTCATCACAGAGGGTCATCACAGAGAGGGTCATCACAGAGAGGGTCATCACAGAGAGGGTCATCACAGAGAGGGTCATCACAGAGAGGGTCATCACAGAGAGGGTCATCACAGAGAGGGTCATCACAGAGAGGGTCATCACAGAGAGGGTCATCACAGAGAGGTCATCACAGAGAGAGTCATCACAGAGAGGGTCATCACAGAGAGGGTCATCACAGAGGTCATCACAGAGAGGTCATCACAGAGGTCATCACAGAGGTCATCACAGAGATTCAGAGTCATCACAGAGAGGGTCATCACAGAGAGGTCATCACAGAGGGTCATCACAGAGAGGGTCATCACAAGAGGGTCATCACAGAGAGGGTCATCACAGAGAGGTCATCAGGGTCATCACAGAGGGTCATCACAGAGAGGGTCATCACAGAGAGAGTCATCACAGAGAGAGTCATCACAGAGAGGGTCATCACAGAGAGGGTCATCACAGAGAGGGTCATCACAGAGAGGGTCATCACAGAGAGGGTCATCACAGAGAGGGTCATCACAGAGAGGGTCATCACAGAGAGGGTCATCACAGAGAGAGTCATCACAGAGAGGGTCATCACAGAGAGGGTCATCACAGAGAGGGTCATCACATCACACCAGCGTGTTTGGCTTCTCAAAGACGGTTATTACACTTGTGTGCGCGCGCGTGTGTGTATGTTCTCACCTATTTGTGATTGCAGAGGTCGATTCATAGCTCTTGGCCCCGCCTCTTCGTTGATCGCTACTACGTCCACTTTTTCCTTGCTCCTTGAGCTTTATCGTACCTCTTCTTAAAACTATGTATGGATCCTGCCTCCACTATATCACTCTGCAGACTGTTCCACTTCCTGACAACTCTATAACTGAAGAAGCCCTTGTTGCTGTGTCCCATCTCTGAAACTTTCTGTCCCTACCCCCCTGTGTCCATTCCTCTCAGTATTTTATACGTCGTTATCATGCCTTCCCTATCCCTCCTATCATCCAGTGTCGTCAGGTTGATTTCCCTTAACCTCTCCTTGTAGGACATACCACTTAGCTCCGGGACTAGTCTTATTACAAACCTTTGCACTTTCTCTAATTTCTTAATGTACTTGATCAGGTGTGGATTCCATACTGGTGCTGCATACTCCATTATGCGACTGACGTACACGGTGTACAGTGTTTTGAATGACTCCTTACTTAGAAGTCGAAACCCTGTTCTTAGGTTTTCCAGGCGCCTATATGCTGCAGCAGTTATTTGGTTGATGTGCGCCTCAGGGGACATGCTCGGTGTGATACTCACCCCGAGATCCTTTTCCTTAACCCCCCCCCTCCCTCATAGAATGTATTCCATTTGGGGTCTTCTTTGACATTCCCCAAGCTTCATGACTTTGCACTTGGTGGGGTTAAACTACAGGAGCCATTTGTTGAACCAGGTTTGCAGCCAATCCAGATCCTTCTGTAGTTTTACCTGATCCTCGTCCCCTTGAATTCTCCGCATTAGCTTAACATCGTCTGCAAACTGGGACACCTCTAAATCTATCCCTTGTATGTGTGTGTGTTTATGATCTGCTAGCGGTGTGGCTTCTCGTATGTTAGGGTGTACTCTGGATGTTATAGCTCTTCTCCCTCGTCTCCCTCTTCCCTCAAGAATGTTATTATTCTTGTCTCCTGTTTCCCTCTTTTGTTAGAGAGCATTTCATTTTTTAAAGCCGTTTTTCGCTCATATTCTTTGTAATCATTTGATTATTTAAATATGTTTCACACCTATATGTGTCCTCTCACTCTTTTTTGTTCACCATCATTTCTTTACTATCTTCATTTCGTGTTTTTTTTAGTGTATTTCGGTGTAAACTTTAAGCCTCTTTCTCCTGGCGCGGACCTCATCTGTTTGTCTCTGTCTTCAGTTGTCTGTTTGTAAGTACATACATCTCCCTGTTTCCTTTTTGACAGGCGCCTGATGAAGCTAAAGGAAGCCTAAGAGAAGTCTCATCAACATCAGCACAAACTATTCCAGTACCGGCAACAGCAGCGCCACCTCTTTCCCGACATCATCCTAACGTTACCACCTCCAGCACCATAACATACTAACCCACCTCCAACACCATGCCATACTAACCCACCTCCAACACCATCTCACCCTTCCCCTCACCCGACATCGCATCAACATCAATTCCGGACGTAATACCAATATCATCAGCATCATCAAAAGCACCACACACATCAAGAACCAAAATTCATCGCTCTACAAAGCACCATGGACATTATCAGCGAGGGTCCACTATTAGAACTCAACGCTGATACATTGTTAGATATCAGCACCTCAACACTGCTGAACCTCAACACCTCAACAATCGTGGACCGCAACTCTACACTGTTGGACCTCAACGCCAGCTTCCCCCTGGAAGGCGTCCCAGTTCCAGGGATCACATGGGACATCTCTTCATGGTCCTCCTCGTGTAACACCTCCGAACCTCAAGTCATAAGGGAGAACTTCCCTAAGCCACACGATGTAGATCTCGCCAGGCACCTCGATGTGTACGAAGTTCTTCAGGTAAGTGTTTGCAGGACTGAATGAACAGTTACAGTGGGTAGGAAAGGTAGTGAGTAGGAAAGGTAATAGACAGAGAGTGTAGTACGTAGAGAGTGTAGTACGTAGAGAGTGTAGTACGTAGAGAGTGTAGTACGTAGAGAGTGTAGTGCGCAGATAGTGTAGTACGTAGAGAGTGTAGTAGGCAGTGTAGAGGGAAAGGAGTGTTGTAGATAATGCATTGGACATGAAGGAAAACGTAGGAAACAGGTACGATGGAGGATAAGAGACCATTATAACGTTGCAATGGCTGGCGCAGATAACAGACAAGATAACAATAACGTTGATGCAACATTCGATAGAGACAGGAAGTCTTGGGACACATAACAGTCAGTAAGTCATTGAGTAATGGTAAAAATAAAATAAAGAAAGCATTTTTTTTTTTATCTGTGAGGCTTCAATGATGGCAATGCTGACTGAGAACTGATTAGCGAAAGTAGTTGCGATAATGATGTTGTGATTATAGCAATGTGGTAACGATGTTACTGGCAATATTAAAACCTTGTTCATTCCTTCCTCATAGGTGGTGTTAATGGGGTTGATGTTTGTGATGTCTCTGTGTGGTAACCTGATGATAATGCTGGTCGTCTACCTCAACACCTTCCTCCACTCTACCATCAACTACTACTTGGTCAACCTAGCCGTTGCTGACCTTCTAATCACCGTCTTCTGCTGGCCCACCATTGTTAACCGCATCACTTATCCTCTCTACCTCCTGGGTCGCCCCCTCTGCAGAATCAGCGTGCTCACCCAAGGTATAGCTTATGGTCCTCTGACGCAGCGCTGGAGTAAGTGTGGGTGACTTAAGGGCATTAAACACCAAACATAAACTTCTGGCTTCCAGTTTCCATCTCACTTTCTTAGTTGATAATTATCCCAAACGTCTACCGGTTTTGATCTTCAATTTGTGAGTTAGTAGGGAATTGTTTCAGTCAGGTTACGTCGGTATAGTTGGAAAGGAAAAGATGTTTTCTGTATCAGCGGAGACACTGAGTTACAGAACTTCTCAAATGTTTCAGACTTTTTCCACAAAAAAAAGAGTACCTTTACCTTTTATGAGTTCCGAGAGTTCTTCTACTCTCAGAGCCCGGGTTTGGTCCAGTGGTACTGAAAGCCTCAGAAACTTCCTGGGAGAGACAAAGTAAAACCAGAATCGAAATCGAAAATAATCCTAAATGCTTTTACCCTAGGCAAAAACAATGGCAAAATAATGACCCTTGCTCGAGGAAGACTGAACTTTCGCTAATGATGACAAAGAAATGTATGAAATACTTAAAACACAGTACAAGTTACTGTTAAGTCACCTGTCAAACTGATTTAACATTAATGATCTACAGTAGTTTTTTTATGAATGTGGCATCAAAGTCAGCAAATATTTCTGGCATAAACCCTCACTGGATTTTGGAGAAACCATTGATAGCATGCCCATGCACGATGCTCCTTGACCAGACTTATGCAACTCCATTTTCATCACCAACTGAAAAAAAAAATCTGATGGAGACAGAATGTGAACACAAGCTTTACCTCACAACCTGGGCAGTCGGAATGTCAAAAACATAGAACCCCAACAATTACACAATCTAGATGAGCATAGGTTTAGAGCGTCATTCTTGACACTCGCAACGTACAGACACTTATAACAGGGTTATAATTGTCTGTGTTGAGTGTTGACTGTGTACTCTTGCAACACATTTATCTTGCATTACGGTGTCCTCTGCCTCAAGGGCGTGTATTACAGTGCTCACTGTAATATATCATATGAGTGTAAAAGATAAGCATAACATACACAGACATTGCGAAAGACTTGAACAAGCATGATCATAATATAATAGAACACAGTATGTATGCAACAGGACTAACTAGAAAAGTGAGCAGGTTGATCTTCAACCTTTTCAAGAATAAATCTTATCCAAGCAGTAATTGTCAGCTAAGTACATTTAGAGGTCTCCATAGTGAAAACCTTTGTTATACAAGACATAGTACTCGCTCCAGTTCTCTTTCTCAATTTCCTTATCTTAGAAAGAGACTCAAATTATAGCACTGTATCATTCTAAGCAGACGATGGTGCCGTTGGTATGAGACTAACTTCCACTGATGATACAGCTAACCTCTAAGCCAAGACTTCGTTGGTCCAAAGAAAATAATATTTTGTTCAGCTTCCACAAATTTCAGCTACTAGGCTATGGGGGAAAATTTTAAAAATAAAAATACACAACGCAGTCGAACAACTAGATTGAGCATAGAAAGGAGTAATAACTGTATGTGGGAGGATCTTACGATTAACGTATATAATATTGCTATAAGTGCGAGAAAAATGATAGGCTAGATAAGATGATGACGATTATTTATTATTATTATAATTATTGTGGGAATTAATAATTGAGAGGTTATAGATGAGTGCAATATTTAAACTTCGTGTAATTGGACACTCACCCAGGACTTCCGAGGTCTCTTACACCACTACCTCCACGGTGGCTACAGGTAATCCAGCCTTCCAAGCTGGACGTGCCAGCACTCACAGTTTCCTGGACAAATTCCAGTCTTCCATGATGCTCGAGTCCCTCTCTCTCCAGCAGGTCATCCATCCATTTACTAAAATTTACCATTAAACTTACAACTTCAGAATTGCTACCTATAACATACCTAACAAGAGGCCAAATTCACACTCTTCTCTTAACAGTATCTATAGTATTCGTACTCAACTTATATGACAGTATCAGTAGATTTTTTAAATTCTTCTCACAAGATGTATGACCCAACCTGATATGTATACACAATATTCAATTAAGCTGTGTGCTCACATTATTACACGGTTATTACACAAGCTATATTAAATTAAACATATTATTATAATAACTGGAGTGTTTGCTCAACCATAGCTCACCACTGTTTACCATTTTACACACAAGATCCCTAACTATTTTTTTACAGACTCACTTTCTAAAGTAGTATAAATTATACTTATGATTCAATCCTCCGGAAAATATATCAAATTTTCCACAATTATTATTATTATTATTATTATTATTATTATTATTATTATTATTATTATTATTATTATTATTATTATTATTATTATTATTATTATTATTATTATGGTTCATTCGGCGACCCACATTCAGTGACGATACTCTTGAAGTTCTTACTCTCTAAACTGTTATATTGATTTATACCAACAAACTCATTTCAAGCATGTGAAATTGCATCCCTAGCCATGAAAACTTCTCAAGTAACATTGATCTTCCTTGAATCCAGGCGTGAAAAATCCTGGAGAGACTGATTGCAAATCTACGTGCTGAAATTACTCCTTTCTAGAGTGGAAGGGACCGAATATGGTGCAACCAGTACATGAAGAGATAAGTTGTCAAGCATGAAGGTCCCAAGGCTTTTCAAGACTTTCTCTACATACATAAGGGAAATTAGCAATAAAACTGTCATCAAGAGAGTAAGTACCTGACACGTTCTTCCAGGGATTTATTGACTAGCCATGTTGTGATTACCCTGGACTGCGTGTCTTGACCACCAACAACCTGAGTGACCAGGAAGCCTGTGAGAGACCGGGCGATAGTAAATAGGAAAAATTGGCTCCCACAGATATAATACATCGATTGGAGATGATCAGTGAGCGTAACTGTATATGTCCTTCTCACACCATAACACCAATGTTAGACCTAGTGAACTTCAAGGGACGTGCGTGAGTTGGCCTGACCGGCTCTCCTGCCTCTCCGTTTAACCTTCTAAAGGGAACCAAGATCAAGTGACGGTAATGGTGATAATTAACTTAAGTTAAAAATGTCGGTGGCAAAGCTCCAGAGTGTTACGACGCTTGAAGTGTGTTTATTATACTGGCGGATGGCTGATAGGAGCTGCGAGGGAGATGAAGGGTAATACAGACAGCAAGTGTCCTCAGGAGGTGATGAGTGTGTACTCTTCCAACACATTTATCTTGCATTACGGTGTCCTCTGCCTCAAGGGCGTGCATTACAGCGTCCTCTGCCTCAAGGGCGTGTATTACAGTGCTCACTGTAATATATCACAGTGTCCTCCTCATATGAGTGTATTACAGTACTCACTGCCTCAAGTACATATATTACAGCGTCCCCTCCACCTCAGTTACATGCTTGACGGTGTCTGTCTCACACAGGTACATGTGTTACGGTGTCAGTGTTGACGCTGGCGACAGTAGCCTGTGACCGGGTGTACGCCGTCCTGCTTCCCATCAGGGCCCACAGCGCCTCCTCCAAGCCTCTCACCATCATTGTCATCCTCTGGCTCTTCTCCTTCGCCGTTGCCTTCCCTTCCTTCTACGTGAGGGACACCAGAGTCGTCCAGGTGAGCCCACTCATCATAATTTTTCCTGGTGTTGTTATAGTTTTGTGTTTATATGCACGTCTATATATAATCAAAGACTTGAATAAGGCGTACTCATCTTGCATAAAATTTATCTCTGTCCCCACGGAGAGACGGGCGGACCTGTGCGAGTAATTACATACAAAGGGAATAAGGGAACAGCAAATCGGAAGAAAAACGATAAAAAAATAGCAAAAGTACTGCAGTAGGCCTACTGCTCCATGATGGTACAGAGAACACATGTACATTTTTTACAACTGTATTGCTAGATTATCCTTGGTTTGGTAAGTTTGTTGTGGTAATATATTCCTTTAAAGCAAATTTGGCTATTGAACTTGGTCTACATTGCCCCCTCGAGAAAGTGAAACTTTCTCGTGTTAGAACAAGCACTTTTGTGCGTAATTGAAACTTCATTCCATTTGATTATGTGATTGAAACGTTTCATATGTTGCAAGAAGGCAGAGTTCTCTTGATCATGTTTAGCTGTTTGTCCAACTGGCGTCCTGTCTGTCCTGTGTACACTGAGTTATGGTCATTAAAAGAATATTGTATACACCAGGTGCTTGCAAACAGAAATGGTTATTATGTTGTTTAGTGAAGACATTACAAAGTTATTTTTCGTAAGAAAACGTGGGATCAGATATTTTGTTGAGTGTCAGTGAGAGATGACTCCAGCGACAGAGTGCTGACCTCCTGTGTCAACACCTCAGCCACCTAACACCTTGATATTAACTTCTCTTTATGGTTCAGGCGCCCAAGAAGCATCTTGATGATAAGGGAAAGGTGGCACCTGGACGAGTCGTCTGAAACGGATGAATGGCACTCCGCGACTCACCTAGTAGGGGATGAGGGTGTTGTCAGCGGTCTGGACGAAGGTGTGCGCCAGCAGGAGCATGCTAATTCCTCGCATGTTTCTTATTGTAAACATGAGAGAATGTTATAAGTGTTCATATTGGTAAATTGTTACGTAATTTTCCACGGTTAGAATATAGTTCTAGCGCAAAAAAACATTAAAAACTGATGTTTAATAAAATGCTGAATGAACAATTACTGGCAATTGTGCGAGTTTTATTACTAATATTAATGATTAATTGACCAGTATTTCAGTTAGTAATTTTACTTGTACCGTATACCAAGTTAATTCTGATACCACAAATATTTCAAGATAGTGACTGTCCAGGCTACAAATGCGTCCCATCGTGTCAGTTATTACTGTACACACAAACCACACTCAGCTCACACACTGAGGTCCGTGGTTCGATCCCCGGTACGGTGGAAACATTGCTCGTGTTTCCTTAATTAAGACACTTACTGTCCATGTTCACCTAGCAGCAAGTAGGTACCTGGGTGATAGTCGACTGGTGTGGGTTGCATCCTCGGGGACCAGATTAACTTAAGTTGCCCTAAATGCTTTGTATAACCAGGGGCTTTCTATATAGTATGTCACTGATGTCGGTTAAGTCTGTATAAGTTGTATCATGTACTTGTAAAAATAAAGATTATTATTATTATTATTATTATTATTATTATTATTATTATTATTATTATTATTATTATTATTATTATTATTATTATTATATGAAGAACCATAAACTCTTGTACGGAACCTCCCGAAGAAATAAAATCAGGTAATATATTCATGTGGAAAAACACATGCGCATAGATCAGGTATCAAGCCTTTTATATACCTTTTTGTTCCCATGTTGCAACTGCGCAGTGGAATGACCTTCACGAGGAAAGCTGCGCAGACTTCCTATGCAGCGACACCCACAGGCAGATCTTCAACTACTACCGCATCCTGGTGAGACTTACCTATTTGTTGGCTTCCTGCAACCTGTTGACGTATATGCAAATTTATATTCTAGCCTTCACAGACGTCATCTTGAAAAATCGGTCCTGATACACAACACTCCTACCTGATTGTGTCTCTGTTGATGCTTTTCCTTCCAAACATTTTTCCAAATGTTGTTTTTTCTCACCTGACCTCGTCTGTCTCATAACTTCTTTACCTTATTTGTCTTCTGGCTTACTCACCTTTTCTCTCTCAGTGGTGATTTGATAATGGTTCAGGCTGAACCGAAACGTCACTCTAAATATTTATTTCCAATCGTGGAATATTTGGGAATATTTAAGTATGCAGAGTATCGCATAAACTCCTGGGAGGCCAACCAGGTGTTACCTTTCCTCTGAGGCAACACACCATAGGAGGTAGTGGCGACTATACTTCGTCTGCTTAGAGGTATAAAAGCCACTATACCGAGGCTGGAACAATTCACATCTTATTTGCAGAGGAAACTTTAAACGATATTTCGGTCAATCTTGGATCATCAACAAATCCAGGCTTGATAATGATATTGATCCAGAATGTACCAAAGCAGTCGTCCAGGGTTTCTTCTCCAAAATGTGGGTTAGATGTGAATGTTAATAATTTCAATACACTTCCAGAGTGCAGTTGTCCACTCTTACATTTAGTTTATTGTATCGTAGGTTTTAAGGTAATTAGGTGTACATTAAAATCAGGTAAACCTAGTATACAATTATATTGTTCACTTCAACGGGGTGCCTCCTCCTCGCAACAAATCTGATTATCCTACTGATTACTCTCTGTCTATTTGCTTCTAGTATTTTGCGATCTCGTCTGCATTTTCTCAGAGCTCTGTCAGTTGTCCTGTTTCTATTGACTTGCTGTAAATCCTCAACACAGGATGCACATTTTCTTTAGTCCTGCTGGCACTACCCAGACTCATGTTCTCTTTGATCCCAGTGACTCTCTTATATTATTTTCTTACATGTTTAATTTATTTCTTTGTCATTTTATTTTGCTTTAATATTTATTACTTATCCCTTTTCTCTTTCCTTTTTGTGTTTTCCTCTGATTCCTTAATGAAAACATCTTCGAGGTTTCCGTTCAGTTCTGTGTATTCTTCCCTGACACTTCTATGTCAGTTTACTCTTCTCTTCCTAATGAATCTTATAGCCTGGTGCATTATTGTTTTGTTCCATCCTGTGTGACCGTAGGTATCACTTTTATTTTGTTTTGGCATCGGCTGGTATAAACATTTATAACTGTCTTTATGATCTTTTTTTATCCTTATATAAGTGACCCCTAGCTCAGCCTAGTGTCATGCTTCCTGACGTTTTTCTCTTTTATATGTGTCGATTTCTGAACCTTTGCCTTATTACACTTCTCTGTAAACCATGGTCTCTCTCACATTCGTCCTTGTTGATATGAAGTTGTCTGTGTTGTACGTGCATGTCTTCAGTACTTCTTCTTCGTTCCGTGTTTTGTTTTGCCTTACATTCTTCTTTCCCTCTATACCTTACTCAGGAGCTCTCATCCCTTAGTGATTACTTCTTATGTAGTTATTTTTGTTGCAACTCGCTGGTCTCACTTCTCTCCATCCTCGGCCTCCACCAGGTGGTCACAACATAGAGCCTTGTGGTCGCTGGCTCGAAGTGATTTCTCATATTCAATTTTTTTGCCTGACCACTTTACTGAGAACGAAGACTTGACTCAGTCGTTTCGAGACGTCGTCTCCTCATAACCTTGAACATGTTACCTCATGAACTTTCTGATTATTACCATTATTAGGTTTCGTCTTCCTGTTTTTGATACTATATTTGTGATTCCCGTTCAGATTTAATTTTAATTTTGAATCAAAATTCTCGTAATCAATAGTTGTATTTATTCTTTATTGCTGCTTTCAATACGTATTCCTTTCTTGGCCGTCTTTCTTTCAATTTTATTCATTAACTGTTATTATTACCTTAGATTCTCTTGTTTCTATTGACCTTCATGTGTAGCCTCTGCAATGTCTGCTAAAGAGGTTAATAGTTTCTTTAAATTTTCACGCAACACTATTTTCAAGAAGTATCAAGAAGTTTGTCCAAGAAGTTTGAAAGGACTCATGTGTCTCTCCTCCTGGAATGTATAGCTGAAGGGTATCTGTGGTATTATGTGTTGGGAGAGAATGTAATGAGCGAGAGGTGAATCATTGGACCATGTGGTTACGGAAAGTAGTTGCTCTGTTATAGTCTGTGGTTGGACAATGTATGTGTTGTGAGTTTGGAAAAGGAGAAGATAGTTTGAGTGTAACTGGGAAGAGTGTAGATAGTGGGAAGGGCTGGAAGTGAAGTGTAGTAGTAACTAGTAGTAGTGATAAATGGAGAGCGTGATATGATGTGGGGAAGAGGGTAGTAGATTGTAAGTGGTGGAGTGGGCACAAGGATAGTAGATTGTAAGTGGTGGAGTGGGCACAAGGATAGTGGTAGATGGTAAGAGTGATGGAGTGGGCACAAGAATAGTGGTAGATGGTAAGAGTGGTGGAGTGGGAACAAGGATAGTGGTAGATGTTAAGAGTGATGGAGTGGGAACAAGGATAGTGGTAGATGGTAAGAGTGGTGGAGTGGGAACAAGGATAGTGGTAGATGTTAAGAGTGATGGAGTGGGAACAAGGATAGTGGTAGATGGTAAGAGTGATGGAGTGGGAACAAGGATAGTGGTAGATGGTAAGAGTGGTGGAGTGGGAACAAGGATAGTGATAGATAGTAAGAGTGGTGGAGTGGGAACAAGGATAGTGGTAGATGGTAAGAGTGATGGAGTGGGAACAAGGATAGTGGTAGATGGTAAGAGTGATGGAGTGGGAACAAGGATAGTGGTAGATGGTAAGAGTGGTGGAGTGGGAACAAGGATAGTGGTAGATGGTAAGAGTGATGGAGTGGGCACAAGGATAGTGATAGATGGTAAGAGTGGTGGAGTGGGAACAAGGATAGTGGTAGATGGTAAGAGTGATGGAGTGGGAACAAGGATAGTGGTAGATGGTAAGAGTGATGGAGTGGGAACAAGGATAGTGGTAGATGGTAAGAGTGATGGAGTGGGCACAAGGATAGTGATAGATGGTAAGAGTGGTGGAGTGGGAACAAGGATAGTGGTAGATGGTAAGAGTGGTGGAGTGGGAACAAGGATAGTGATAGATGGTAAGAGTGGTGGAGTGGGAACAAGGATAGTGGTAGATGGTAAGAGTGATGGAGTGGGCACAAGGATAGTGATAGATGGTAAGAGTGGTGGAGTGGGAACAAGGATAGTGGTAGATGGTAAGAGTGATGGAGTGGGCACAAGGATAGTGATAGATGGTAAGAGTGATGGAGTGGGCACAAGGATAGTGATAGATGGTAAGAGTGATGGAGTGGGCACAAGGATAGTGATAGATGGTAAGAGTGGTGGAGTGGGAACAAGGATAGTGATAGATGGTAAGAGTGGGGGAGTGGGAACAAGGATAGTGGTAGATGGTAAGAGTGGGGGAGTGGGAACAAGGATAGTGGTAGATGGTAAGAGTGGTGGAGTGGGAACAAGGATAGTGATAGATGGTAAGAGTGGTGGAGTGGGAACAAGGATAGTGGTAGATGGTAAGAGTGGGGAGTGGGAACAAGGATAGTGGTAGATGGTAAGAGTGGGGAGTGGGAACAAGGATAGTGGTAGATGGTAAGAGTGGGGGAGTGGGAATAAGGATAGTGGTAGATGGTAAGAGTGGTGGAGTGGGAACAAGGATAGTGGTAGATGGTAAGAGTGGTGGAGTGGGAACAAGGATAGTGGTAGATGGTAAGAGTGATGGAGTGGGAACAAGGATAGTGGTAGATGTTAAGAGTGGTGGAGTGGGAACAAGGATAGTGGTAGATGTTAAGAGTGATGGAGTGGGAACAAGGATAGTGGTAGATGTTAAGAGTGGTGGAGTGGGAACAAGGATAGTGGTAGATGGTAAGAGTGGGATAGTGGGTACAAACATGCTGGTAAGGGTGTTACTCATCTCTTTATCTTGCCGCCCCCTCCCTCCCTCCCTCAGTGTGTAATTACCAAACTGTAATTACCAAGTTAGTTGAGCCTGTAAATTTTATGTTCTAACTCTTGAGTCGTCATCTGTGGTACATGTGTGTGTGTGATGTATATATATATATATATATATATATATATATATATATATATATATATATATATATATATATATATATATATATATATATATATATATATATGTCGTGCCGATTAGGTAAAACTGGTCAATTAGCAAGAACTCATTTAAAATTAAGTCCTTTCTAAAATTTTCTCTTATACGTTTAAAGATATATTTTTTTCATTTATGTTAATGTAAAAATTTATAATTTTATACCAAGAGAAACTTTGAAAACCTACCTAACCTTATTACAACAAGCGCAATTTAATTTAGCCTAACCCAACTAAATATATTTTAGATACGTTAACATTAATTTAATAATAAACAAACACAATGAAATATATTTTTTTCGTTAGGTTCAGAATGATTTTGGCGAAATTATTGCATACACAAAATTTCGCTTGTCTTATATGGCAAGAAGAGCGTTGCTATTTAAGCCAAAATCGCAAGTTTTACCTAATCGGCACGACATATATATATATCAGACCTCAGGACGATGGAAGGCAGGATGAAATACATCGATACACATGATGCCTTCTACCTACTCACCAGGTGCCTGTCAATCCCAAAACTTACTTACTTCCTGAGATGCTCCCCAGCCTTCAGCAGTCCGAAACTCAAGGAATATGACTCTCTCCTCAAGACCATGCTAGAGAGTGTATTGAATCTCTCCCTCGAAGATGGACAGTGGTTGCAAGCCTCACTTCCAGTCAGGCTTGGGGGGCTGGGAGTACGCAAATCCTCCCAGATTGCCCTACCAGCTTTCTTATCTTCTTCCATAGCATCAAATGAGCTAATAAAACAAATTCTTCTAGACAACCTCAGTGATTCAGCAGGAATACAAGACCCTTGCTACACCAGTGTCATCACTGAATGGGAGACTCTTGCTGCTCCAACACCAAAACCTAGTGAAGAACTGGCCTACAAACAGTCAAGCTGGGACGGCCCCATCACTGAAAAGATACCTGCCAACATGCTTAGGGCTGTAACATCAGACAGGGAGACTGCCCGTCTCCTAGCTGTGAGTGCACATCACTCTGGGGACTTCCTCCAAACAGTTCCCATTTCGGCCATGGGAACACGCCTCGACCCTAAGACCCTTCGTATTGCAGTGGCTCTGCGCCTTGCTGCCCCAATTCACACAGAACATATGTGTATTTGCGGCGATGCGCAAGCCGACCAATATGGTCTACATGGTCTTAACTGTTCCAAAACCGAGGGCTGGCATGCAAGACACAATGAAGTCAACGACATCATAAAGAGAACCCTTGCTACAGCTGGATGCCCAGCCGAGAGAGAGAGCCCCGATCACTAGCAGCCAGCAATGCCCACAACCCAGCAAACCGCCCCGACGGGATCACCATCTATCCTTGGAAAAATGGCAAGCTCTTAGCATGGGACTATACCTGTGTGTCGACACTGGCTGACACCTATATCCATCACAGTGTCGGGCGACAGGGAGGAGCTGCTGACCACAGGGAGGAGTACAAGATCGTCAAGTACAGGGACATAAGCCAACAGTATCAATTTGTCCCAGTGGGATCAGAGACCTTGGGATCATGGGGAAAAAATGCAACACGTTTCCTTAAAGAACTGGGTTCCAGACTCATCGACACCACCAGGGACCCAAGGGCAGCCACTTTCATGTTCCAGCGCCTCAGTGTGGCCATCCAGAGGGGAAATGCATGCTGCGTACTGGGCTCGCGTCCGGCTTCGGAGGAGCTGGAAGAGATTCATAATCTTTGATATATTGTACCAATGTATTCATGTTCATGTTTGTGTTTTCTGTCAATGTATTCTGTCTATTAATAAAACACTCATTCAATATATATAGGGAGTGGTAGGAGAAGAAAATATTCTAACAGCTCCGGGGAGAACCTCGAGTTTTCCCTGAGGTACGTTTATTGTCTTCTCTGAGGATGAGGGTCCCCAGCAAGTTCTAGAGGTTGTACCTCCTATATATTTAAATATATATATATATATATATATATATATATATATATATATATATATATATATATATATATATATATATATATATATATATATATATATATATAGTCTCTAGTCACAGCAGAACTCGAACCTGCAAACTCTGTATCAGAATCTAGAGTACCTTACCACGGAGCCAGACCTCAGATAAGTATGGGCGCATACTCGGAACTAGACGATGTTTTCCTATACCCCGAGGCACCAGGCTTATTTTCAAAGTTATTTCATCAAATCCTGCCACATGCAGTGGACAACGAAAGGGATTTGAAATGCTTAACAATTCGAGGTCTGAGGTCTGGTTCCGTGGAAGTACTGTATATTCTGATACAGAGTTTGCAGGTTCGAGTCCTGCTGTGGACGTAGAGACAATGTTATATATATATATATATATATATATATATATATATATATATATATATATATATATATATATATATATATATATATATATATATATATATATATATATATACACACACACACACACACACACACACTTAATAATTCGCAACAGGATCAGTGGAGTTTTGTGTTTCTTTAGTAATCGCTGTCACTGATATATTGGCACAGTGTTGCCATCTTCTCTCACTCGAGTTGTTTCCTTAATCTCTTGATGCTTAAAAACATTATTGCCATACTTTAGAATTTGATATTTTATTTTTCCACTTCATCTTCATAATTCACTAAGTTGTGACTTTGAAATAAAAACTTATTATTTTAATTATTTTGTCTTTCTTCTGATCAGTTACTTTTATTAATGTTTTTTTTTTGTTATTTTAATTAATCATAATATATCATATTCTTATTTTTCCCTCCTCATTATTTAAATCTGGATTATATACATTTATACATGAATAAAACAGGAAACACCAGTCACAAAGTATGCAATGTTTATATATGAATTTATTGCTCGCTATAGGAATATCTGTCACTAAGAATATATATTAATTTCAATGAGTTGCATATATTCTTAATCAGTAGTTGTACTATACCTCTTGTGTTGCAACTGTGCGGGTGTCAGCTGCTGGCGACGTTGTTCTTCGTGCCCGGGGTGGTGATGGGGCTGGCATACACTCTCATCATCTATCATCTGTGGTGTGCCAGGCGAGGACCCAGTGATGCAGCCTCTGGTACCTCCGTCACACCTGAACCTCACGCCAGAGCCAGACGCAAGGTCAGCTCACACACACACATGGTAATCTCTCTCTCTCTCTCTCTCTCTCTCTCTCTCTCTCTCTCTCTCTCTCTCTCTCTCTCTCTCTCTCTCTTCTACTTCTATCTATTCTATCTATTATATATATATATATATATATATATATATATATATATATATATATATATATATATATATATATAAATACATACACAAATTTTGAATATTATTAAATTAGGTTTAAGAACTGAATTCCACTCACCATTATACAACATGAGTCAATGTCTTCTTTCAAAATAATCAAAGAAATAACAAAATTTAATGAGATATGAACTAAATTTTTACATATATTATGAGTTAAAGGCAAGTTATATTTAACTTATGTTTCAGGAATAATGATTAACTAAAATTTCTTTTTCGTATTCTACCAACGTTATTTCTTAATTTAATATTTGAAATATATGTTAATTTCTGGTTGTGTCAGATCGTGAAGATGACAGCCATGGTTCTGCTGGCTTTCAGCGTCTGCTGGACTCCCCTTCACGCTCTCATTATTTACGACCTCTCAGTGGACTATATGGTATGTGGAATTCTCTACACAGTACTGTGTGGCGCCCGGTACTGTGCTCTACACAGTACTGTGTGGCGCCCGGTACTGTGCTCTACACAGTACTGTAGTGCCAGGTACTGTGTTCTACACAGTGCTGTAGTGCCAGGTACTGTGTTCTACACAGAACTGTAGTGCAAGGTATGTGTTCTACACAGTACTGTAGTGCCAGGTACTGTGTTCTACACAGTACTGTAGTGCCAGGTACTGTGTTCTACACAATACTGTAGTGCCAGGTACTGTGCTCTACACGACACTGTGGTGCCAGGCACTGTGCTCTACACGACACTGTGGTGCCAGGTACTGTGCTCTACACGACACTGTGGTGCCAGGTACTGTGCTTTAAACAGTACTCAACACTAATCAGTACCCAGCGCTACCCAGTACTCAGTATTACCAAGTACTCTGCATTACCCAGTACTCAGGATACATTACCAGTATCAGGTGAAGCGTTGCCGGATTTTCAAGAAAGTTAAAAATCAGGCTTTATTTCCATGTTTAATAAACATCTCTGTTTTTTTTATCTGTTTCATCATTAGGAGCTATCCGATTCCCACTTCACAAAAAAAATATTAATTATTAAATAACATATAATTCATTAACACCACCCGTTTACAGATGTGTAAATAAAGCGTTAATTTAGGAAGAAAATCTAATTTAGAAAGTTTCTGTTCAAAATCTGGTGGTTTATCTCAGATGTTCGTCGACTGAACATCGCTGAAACGTAACAGAGATATCACTGTCAACTGTAGGATTTGTGTTTTGCTTTATTTGTTTTGTAAAGACACTGTGGGAATTGATTTTGTTCATCCTATAACGCGCCAACAATTGCAACGCTATCACAGGCAGCTGCAAGAGTCGTGTACAATGGACGTACTGCTGACACACGTTCCAGAACAAGCTTTTATTGAGACAGTGTTTCACTCTGTGTAGAGCTTCCTCAAGCCATGTTACACTGTGTAGAGCTTTGTCAAGTCATGTTACACTGTGTAGAGATTTGTCAAGTCATGTTTCACTGTGTAGAGCTTTGTCAAGTCATGTTTCACTCTGTGTAGAGCTTTGTCAAGTCATGTTTCACTTTGTGTAGAGCTTTGTCATGTTTCACTCTGTGTAAAGCTTTGTCAAGTCATGTTTCACTTTGTGTAGAGCTTTGTCATGTTTCACTCTGTGTAGATCTTTGTCAAGTCATGTTTCACTCTGTGTAGAGCTTTGTCATGTTTCACTCTGTGTAGAGCTTTGTAAATTTTTCATTGTTTCTTTTCACTCTGTGTAGAGCTTTGTCATGTTTCACTCTGTGTAGAGCTTTGTCATGTTTCACTCTGTGTAGAGCTTTGTCATGTTTCCCTGTGTAGAGCTTTGTCATGTTTCACTCTGTGTAGAGCTTTGTCATGTTTCACTCTGTGTAGAGCTTTGTCATGTTACACTCTGTGTAGAGCTTTGTCATGTTACACTCTGTGTAGAGCTTTGTCATGTTTCACTGTGTAAAGCTTTGTCAAGTCATGTTTCACTTTGTGTAGAGCTTTGTCATGTTTCACTCTGTGTAGATCTTTTCAAGTCATGTTTCACTCTGTGTAGAGCTTTGTCATGTTTCACTGTGTAGAGCTTTGTCATGTTTCACTCTGTGTAGAGTTTTTTCATGTTTCACTCTGTGTAGAGCTTTTTCATGTTACACTCTGTGTAGAGCTTTGTCATGTTTCACTCTGTGTAGAGCTTTGTCATGTTTCACTCTGTGTAGAGCTTTGTCAAGTCAAAATGACTTCAAAATGGTTCCACACAGAAGGAAAACTTGTAAAAACTTGTTTTACAACGTTTTTCGTTTGTTTACACGAGTCCATGTAAAGACTGTAACTTAGGTTACACAAGCAAGACTTCCAGAGATCTAGACACAAGTTACGTAGCAGATCACAGAATGGGTGCGGCTCGAACCTGTGGCAGGTGAGTCCTGAAACTCTCAAGTCTGTCGTGGGATTGACCCCTACCCCTACTGGTCGAGTTCTTTCCGTCCCCTGAGATGTTTATGAGGTTTCACGAGTCAGATTTAAGATCCTTTCGTGAAAGGTCATGTGAATATTTTTATGTTATTAAAATGTTTCAAGTTTTTTTTTCTATTTATTAAAATATTTAGTGTTTCCGAAGATGGCTTCGAGGTTTTGAAAAGAGGTTGTGGTGATTTATTTAGGATTCGTATCTAAATCCTTGAGAGAGCTAAACGAATATTATAAAAGCCTCTTCAGTATTCTTTATATATAAAAATATCAAGCCTTTCTCACAGACAATTTTTCAGAAGTATCGAGCTTGATCAAGTCTCTTTGAAAAGAGCACCAACATATGGCTGTCTTCTCGAAGGTGTTGGACAGACACCTAAAGTCAGTACCTGATCAGCCGGGCTGTGGTTCGTACGTCGGTTTCCGTGCGGCTGACAGTAACACCCTGGTTGATCAGGCCCTGGTCCACCACGAGGCCTGGTCACAGACAGGGCCGCGGGGGCGTTGACCCCCGAAACCCTCTCCAGGTATACTCCAGGTAATATATCAACGGAAGAGAGAGAAATTAAACAAGGAAGATTCATTACCTCATGACAAAATAACATTATTTAGGCAGCTTCAGTTAATCAGGAACCTCACTTACTTAACACTCACCCACTTAATTCTGCTTCACTTGTCCCTCTCCCTCGCTGCGATGTTGTATATCACCAGATACTCTGGTGCTTCTTTCATCGACTTCATGCACGTTTGTTCCAAGTAAAATATTGCTTACGATAAATATTTGTACCCATCGTCTTTAAAATAGATAAAAATACTCAAATTCTCGCATGATTTTCACTTAACATGTACTTATGTCCAACAGCTGCCATGGTGGTTCGAGCCGGCGCTCTTCTGGGCTTACTTCCTCGGCTACTCTAACTCGGCCCTCAACCCTCTGCTCTACGGTGGCTTCAGTGACAACTTCAGACTGGGTTTCAAGAAGATCCTGGGTCGTCGCCGCAGAGCCTCAGGTGTGGTCGACGACTCTCTGCACGACTGTCGTGGTTCCCGGCCCTCTGAGTGCTTCCTGAGACACTATGATATGTGATGTTACCCTTCCTCCCCTACCCCTCCTGTGTGAGGTGCCTCCCTCACCCTCCTGTGTGAGATGCCTCTCTCTCTCCTGTGTGAGGTGCCTCCCTCACCCTCCTGTGTGAGGTGCCTCCTCACTCTCTCCTGTGTGAGGTGCCTCCTCACCCTCCTGTGTGTGGTGCCTCCCTCTCTCTCCTGTGTGTGGTGCCTCCCTCTCTCTCCTGTGTGAGGTGCCTCCCTCACTCTCCTGTGTGAGGTGCCTCAATCACCCTCCTGTGCGAGATGTCTCTCTCTCCTGTGTGAGGTGCCTCCCTCACTCTTCTGTGCGAGGTGCCTCCCTCATTGTCCTGTCTGAGGTGCCTCCCTCTCCTGTGTAAGGTGCCTCCCTCTTTCTCCTGTGTGAGGTGCCTCCCTCTTTCTCCTGTGTGAGGTGTCTCTCTCACCCTCATGTGTGAGGCGCCTCCCTCACCCTCCTGTGTGAGGTGCCTCCCTCACCTTCCTGTGTGAGGTGCCTCCCTCACCCTCCTGTGTGAGACGCCTCCCTCACCCTCCTGTGTGAGGGGCCTCCTCTCTCTCCTGTGTGAGGGGCCTCCCTCCTCTCCTGTGTGAGGTGCCTCCCTCACTCTCCTGTGTGAGGTGCCTCCTTCTCTCTGTTTGAGGTGCCTCCCTGCTCTCCTGTCTGAGGCGCCTCCCTCACTCCTCCTGTGTGAGGTGCCTCCCTCACCCTCCTGTGTGAGGTGCCTCCTCATCCTCCTGTGTGAGGTGCTCCTCACCTCCTGTGTGAGGTGTCTCCTTCACTCTCCTGTGTGAGGTGCCTCCCTCACCTCCTGTGTGAGGTGCTCCCTCCTCTCCTGTGTGAGGTGTCCTCACCCTCATGTGTGAGGTGCCTCCCCACCCTCTGTGTGAGGTGCCTCCCTCACCTCCTGTGTGAGGTGCCTCCTCACCTCCTGTGTGAGGTGCCTCCCTCACCCTCCTGTGTGAGGCGCCTCCCTCACCCTCCTGTGTGAGGTGCCTCCCTCACTCTCCTGTGTGATGTGCCTCCCTCTCTCTCCTGTGTGAGGTGCCTCCCTCACTCTCCTGTGTGAGGTGCCTCCCTCTCTCTCATGTGTGAGGTGCCTCCCTGTCTCTCCTGTCTGAGGCGCCTCCCTCACTCTCCTGTGTGAGGTGCCTCCCTCACCCTCCTGTGTGAGGTGCCTCCCTCACCCTCCTGTGTGAGGTGCCTCCCTCACCCTCCTGTGTGAGGTGTCTCCTTCACTCTCCTGTGTGAGGTGCCTCCCTCACCCTCCTGTGTGAGGTGTCTCTCTCACTCTCCTGTGTGAGGTGCCTCCCTGTCTCTCCTGTGTGAGGCGCCTCCCTCACCCTCCTGTGTGAGGCGCCTCCCTCACCCTCCTGTGTGAGGTGCCTCCCTCACCCTCCTGTGTGAGGTGTCTCCCTCACTCTCCTGTGTGAGGTGCCTCCCTCACCCTCCTGTGTGAGGTGTCTCCCTCACCCTCCTGTGTGAGGTGCCTCCCTCACCCTCCTGTGTGAGGTGCCTCCCTCACCCTTCTGTGTGAGGTGCCTCCCTCACCCTCCTGTGTGAGGTGCCTCCCTTACCCTCCTGTGTGAGGTGCCTCCCTCACCCTCCTGTGTGAGGTGCCTCCCTTACCTTCCTGTGTGAGGTGTCTCCCTCACTCTCCTGTGTGAGGTGCCTCCCTCACCCTCCTGTGTGAGGTGTCTCCTCTCTCACTCTCCTGTGTGAGGTGCCTCCTCACCCTCCTGTGTGAGGTGTCTCCTCACTCTCCTGTGTGAGGTGCCTCCCTCCCTCCTGTGTGAGGGCCTCCTCACCCTCCTGTGTGAGGGCCTCCTCACCCTCCTGTGTGAGGTGCCTCCTCACCCTCCTGTGTGAGGTGCCTCCCTCACCTCCTGTGTGAGGTGCCTCCTCACCCTCCTGTGTGAGGTGTCTCCTCACCTCCTGTGTGAGGTGCCTCCCTCACCCTCCTGTGTGAGGTGCCTCCTCACCCTCCTGTGTGAGGTGCCTCCCTCACCTCCTGTGTGAGGTGTCTCCCTCACTCTCCTGTGTGCAGGTGCCTCCCTCACCCTCCTGTGTGAGGTGCTCCCTCACCCTCCTGTGTGAGGTGCCTCCCTCACCTCCTGTGTGAGGTGCCTCCTCACCCTCCTGTGTGAGGTGCTCCCTCACTCTCCTGTGTGCAGGTGCCTCCTCACCTCCTGTGTGAGGTGCCTCCTCACCCTCCTGTGTGAGGTGCTCCCTCACTTTCCTGTGTGAGGTGCCTCCTCACTCCTCCTGTGTGAGGTGCCTCCTCACCTCCTGTGTGAGGTGTCTCCTCACCCTCCTGTGTGAGGTGCTCCTCACTCTCCTGTGTGAGGTGCCTCCCTCACCCTCCTGTGTGAGGTGCCTCCCTCACCTCCTGTGGAGCCCTCACCCTCCTGTGAGGTGCCTCCCTCACCCTCCTGTGTGAGGTGCCTCCCTCACCCTCCTGTGTGAGGTGCCTCCTCACCCTCCTGTGTGAGGTGCCTCCTCACCCTCCTGTGTGAGGTGCCTCCTCACCCTCCTGTTGAGGTGCCTCCCTCACCCTCCTGTGTGAGGTGCCTCCTCACCCTCCTGTGTGAGGTGCCTCCTCACCCTCCTGTGTGAGGTGCCTCTCCTCACCCTCCTGTGTGAGGTGCCTCCCTCACCCTCCTGTGTGAGGTGCCTCCCTCACCCTCCTGTGTGAGGTGCCTCCCTCACCCTCCTGTGTGAGGTGCCTCCCTTACCCTCCTGTGTGAGGTGCCTCCCTCACCCTCCTGTGTGAGGTGCCTCCCTCACCCTCCTGTGTGAGGTGCCTCCGTACCACCCACCCTCACTCACAACATTCCCTTAAACCAAAGAAAGATTGCAACTTCAATTCATATTATTTATAATTGTACCGAACTGAAAACTGCAAATCAAATTTAGTCTTAATAATAATAGAATTATTTGTTCAATAATGATATTCTTAGCAGTGCTACGTATTATATGCCATTTAGTGGAGTTTAGTCAGTCAGCACCTGCTTCATAAGGGTGAAAAATTATCCATTCATTATATCTACTGCATCATCCTCTCTCGACTTAAAAATCTGTTTAAGTAATTTACTTGGATCTCTTCATACGTATCACTGTGATCCCACTCCAACAGCACATCAAATCCCAGAAAACTATTTGTCTCCACTCCGACCTAAAATGCTTACATATACCTGCTGGATGTGCAAGTCCAAACCTGCCAATACTCCTCATTTAACCTTTACCTCGGTTGTTCCTTTCACCTTCAATCCAGCCTCTCAATCAAGTTATCTTGAGCTAATCTTTCTGCAATCAAACCCTCTCAACAACAACATCTATTCCTTTCTTCGAATTATTGGGTAGCATTGAAAATTGGGTTGAGCAAATATTCTGTTAGTGGGATGGATTGTGAAGGACTGCCTAGTATGGGCCAACAGGCCTGCTGCAGTGTTCCTCCTTTCTTATGTTCTTATGTTCTCATGCCTAAACATTGTGACGTCAGTTTTCCACGTTCCCTTTCTGCCTAATAGGGAACACGGTATTTCCACTGCCTTCAGCTTCCTCCTAGTTGCAAATTTAATGATCGTGCTTTTCATCCATATAAAAGTGTCGGAAATGCTATACTATGCTCCTTTCACTTTTTTTTTATTTCTAGTTGCAAATTCCTTTCTTTTCACAGGTTTCTCAATACTCGCCCTTCCTTGTCGTTCATTTCTTAACTATGACGTACACCATCCTACACAAACCCATCTGCTAATACATCCACTCCCAGTTATCTAAATACATTCCTATATTAATGGCATTCAAGAAGCGACAAGTACTATACTTGTAGATGACTAAGACACATAAGCAACACTTGAGTGTCTTTAATGAGCAGCGGGAATTGAATGCAGAGCATAAATAGTGGAAGACGTGGAAAATATAATTTGAAATGATGAGTCCGTCAACCTTGATCATTGTTCTGTCTCTCAGTCATGATGGACGAGGATGGTGACGTGAAGCGACGGAGTCACAGATACGAAAACATTATCATGTGTTGCACATATATTTTATTCATGTAAATGCATTCCATTCCAATGTTTCATTACTTATACATGTTATGATTATCTTCCTCTCTTTCGGGTTTACTTTCATTTTGCTTATTTTACAGACACTTCCAAACTCTGCCACCATCCCCTTCTGAATCTGGTAATAGCCTTCTAATATCTACAAACATTATACGTGTCAATTCTCTACTGATATAATATTACTTTTTGTTTAATACCACACATTAATTAGCATACTTATCTTACAACCCCGTCTATAAACATTAAAGTATCTCTTTGTTTTCAAATTCATTAATGTAACAGACAACTTCTTTCCATTTAAAAAAAAAAAAGTTGACTTACGTTTTTCAGTGCGTGAATCATCAATATGCTTTCTAAAGACACTCTGCTCTTTGACAATCAGACGTTTTTGTCCTAATCACTGTTCTAAATATAATTCGACAATACACTTTACCTGATATTCCTAACATGATTAATCTTAAATATTACGTATATATATATTTTTTTTCTGTCTTTAAACAAAGAAACTATACATGGTGTCTGCTAATCCCTGGGCACACTTTCTTCTAACACACACACACACACACACACACACACACCAATAATTCCAGCACTTTATCCCTCATCTGCGTTCAGCACTTCACTCTTAATCCCTCCCCTCCTTGCTTGGATTTCTTTTTTTTCGCTTTCAACTATCTTTTTCACTCTGCGCTCTTTACTTATTCTTATATGTCTCAATCATGAAATTTCTGCCTTCATTCGTCGTCCACATTCAACAGTCTAGAAACATTCTCTCCAACTCTCTAACACTTCCTCCTCAATCCTTCGGTTTTAAGATACTCGTATACCACATAGTGTTGCCCAGACTCCTAATTAACGTTAGGAGACAAAGACCGTCAAATGTGTTACTGTGACAATGGAATGAAATCTTAATTGCTTGGATTTCGATTTTAACGAGTACTAAGTGAATCTTTTTCTACTCACGGTTTAATTATATTTATTGGCCTTATAGTATGTCATAAACACTTAAAATTTCCTTATAGACGACAGTCTTTAACCTAACCAAATTTATTCTGAATGATGTAAAACGAAAAGTTTACTTAAAATCGTTTGGAAGAAATTGACGTTTGTGTTAGGACGTGTTGCTTAATATTATAGCATAACAAAATGACTCCTTGGGGTAGGTAACTCTCACAGCCAGGACCTGTAGCTAGCCTGGCTAGCTAGCTTGATCCACTGACCTTGTTTTGAGTCAGAGCTTTTACCCGCCTTCCCTTTCCCCTCAGGAACCGATAAGGATGACTCCGTGTACAACTATGACCCTGTGTCGTGTGAGACTATCGTGTAGTGATGTGATGCTGTACTTCCTTCCACCACCAATGTGTAGTGACGTGCTTCAACCTGTGTAGTGACACCGTGATGTTATACTTTCTGCCACCCCCATTGTGTTGTGACGTGCTGTGATGTCCCTCCTGCCACCACTACTGTGTAGTAACGTTCTGTGACGTTGTACTTCCTGTCATCACCACTGTGCAGTGACGTGCCGTGTTGTACTTCCTGCTACCACTATCATGTAATGATGGGTTCTAGAATGTCCATTTGCCACCAGCAGTTTATTAGCGACGTGCCTTTACGTACACTTCACCACCACACCACTGTGTTGCAGTGTGATTACCTCTTGCTACCCACTCCCCACGTTGTGCAGTGAAGTGTTTTAATGTAACTACCTCCTGTCAGTACCAATGTTCAGTGTATGCCTTCGTGCATACCAGCGCCTTACCTCTGGTGTTTATATCTCACGACCTCAGCTCTGTACAGGACGACTCTCTTATCCACAGTGAAGCCTCCGAACTTCTGTTCTCTTCATTTGTGAATTTTATTTGTGTTAAATCTTGATGATGTTAATATATTAACTTCATATTGTGCACCTCTTAATTTTACTCAGTTGAGCCAAACTAATGACACTGGGATAATAAAATGACAGTGCCTAATTGACCTCAGTCTAACAATAACCTAACTTTTCTTAGTAATGACGTCTCTTAAGGAGTCTAATTGTTTGCTAGCAAAAGTTGACCTTAACCGAAGAAACTTCATTTACAAAAATTAAGAATGTCAAGTCCAAGTATCGCACAAATTTATTTGATACGCATTTGAAGTCCATTCTAATAATTGGCTCCTCAAACTTGAAATCTCAGTTCAGCAATATTTTGAAATTAAAAAAAAAAAAGTTTCATTATTCCCATCTTGTGTAAATTAAAATTAATCTTATTTTTTTATAATGGTATTTACTAACATAATTAACTTATTTATATTGCTTCATGAATTCACTCTATTTTATTCTCGGTTCCTCTTTAAGTATGAATTATCTATACAAAATTGTTATTTGTGCATTCACTGAATTATCAGCTGATTATCCATTGCCCATCCCTAAATCATTGTGTCATTCCTAAATCATTGTGTCATTCCTAAATCATTGTGTCATTCCTAAATCATCGTGCCATTCCTAAATTACTGTGCCGTTCCATGAAGCTTGCTGCGAGGTAACCCATGAAGCTTACTATAAGGTAACCCATGAAGTTTACTGTGAGGTAACCCATGAAGTTTACTATGAGGTAACCCATGAAGTTTACTATGAGGTAACCCATGAAGCTTGCTATGAGGTAACTCATGAAGTTTACTATGAGGTAACCCATGAAGCTTATTATGAGGTAACTCATGAAGTTTACTATGAGGTAACCCATGAAGCTTGCTATGAGGTAACGCATGAAGTTTACTATGAGGTAACCCATGAAATTTACTATTAGGTAACCCATGAAGCTTACTATGAGGTAACTCATGAAGTTTACTATGAGGTAACCCATGAAATTTACTATGAGGTAACCCATGAAGCTTACTATGAGGTAACTCATGAAGTGTACTATGAGGTAACCCATGAAGTTTACTATGAGGTAACCCATGAAGCTTGCTATGAGGTAACCATGAAGTTTACTATGAGGTAACTCATGAAGTTTATATGAGTAACCCATGAAGCTTACTATGAGGTAACCATGAAGTTTACTATGAGGTAACCCATGAAGCTTGCTATGAGGGAACCCATGAAGTTTACTATGAGGTAACCCATGAAGTTTACTATGAGTAACCCATGAAGTTACTATGAGGTAACCCATGAAGCTTACTATGAGGTAACCCTTAAAGTTTACTATGAGGTAACCCATGAAGTTTATTATGAAGTAACCCATGAAGCTTACTATGAGGTAACTCATGAAGTTTACTATGAGGTAACCCATGAAGTTTACTATGAGGTAACCCATGAAGTTTACTATGAGGTAACCCATGAAGCTTACTATGAGGTAACTCATGAAGTTTACTATGAGGTAACCCATGAAGCTTGCTATGAGGTAACCCATGAAGTTTACTATGAGGTAACCCATGAAGCTTGCTATGAAGTAACCCATGAAGCTTGCTATGAGGTAACCCATGAAGCTTGCTATGAGGTAACCCATGTTTGAACTGCATAAAACCAACTATGTAAAAACGTTTCAACCTAATTAAAATAACAATACACATTAATTAATTTTTCAAACTTTCCTGTATAATATCTCAGGTTATTAGTCTTAATGAGCTTATATTCAAACGCTGTGCATAATATAGTCTCTACCAGAAATAATAATACTTTTCCTCTCTCTCTTTTGGGAATAAAGTCATACTAACATTATTATATTTATTATTATCATTATTATTAATTAGACATGTTTTATTTGCACTAATGTTTCGACATTAATAAATTCCCTGTTATTTTCTAACACCTCAGTGGGAGCTGTTAATGAATGCAACGACGTTACAGAATATAGATTTTCTGAATGGTGGCAGAGTAATTACTCGAGTTCCATCTGTTGACAGTGTTATAACGTGTACAAACGTCTATGTGCTTGTGTTATAGCGTGTACAAACGTCTATGTGCTTGTGTTATAGCGTTTACAAACGTCTATGTGCTTGTGTTATAGCGTATACAAACGTCTATGTGCTTGTGTTATAGCGTGTACAAACGTCTATGTGCTTGTGTTATAGCGTTTACAAACGTCTATGTGCTTGTGTTATAGCGTTTACAAACGTCTATGTGCTTGTCTGTCTGTTGCAACATGTCATAGTTGACACAGTCCTTATGAAAGTAGAATTTCCATAACTTGTCGTACATTATCTTGTGTCAAGAGTCATGTTGGTGAGAACAAGAGTCGTAACAGAGTGGTTTGGTAGTTACCTAACAGCATATGTTTATGCTATACTTCTTAAGGGATAATAGACAAATACTCTGTCCAGTGATGCTTTGCTTTCTGCTGTGATATAACCTAATGTTTATTGTGTTCTCATGATGTTACTTGTCTATATGGAAGATCGTCTTTTAAGTTTTATAGAGAAAGTTCCACCTTGTACTGTAAATGTATTTATTTTAAGAATCAGGTAACTTAATTCAGTATTGCTTTATTAAATCATATAACTTGAAATTGTACATATAAAGCTCGTAGTGCAGAGGTGACTAGCCTGCGGCCCTACTGCCATATACTATCCTTGAATTGAAATTGTGTGGCCCTCAAGATGAGACAGATTTGTGTGGCAATCAAGATGAGTCAAATTTGTGTGGCCCTCATGATGAGTCAGATTTATGTGGCCCTCAAGATGAGTCAGATTTGTGTGGACCTCAAGATGAGTCAGATTTGTGTGGCCCTCAAGATGAGTCAGATTTGTGTGGCCCTCATGATGAGTCAGATTTATGTGGCCCTCAAGATGAGTCAGATTTGTGTGGCCCTCAAGATGAGTCAGATTTGTGTGGCCCTCATGATGAGTCAGATTTGTGTGGCCCTCAAGATGAATCAGATTTGTGTGGCCCTCAGGATGCAACAAACTTCACAACATTGCAGACAAGATAACAAGATTAATTTCGCATCAGTCTCTGTCCCACTACGATCTTGATAATCCATAAATACGTTTCATATATTTAAGTTTATTAATTTATTATTTATATAAATATGTTGAATAGTTTTCGGGCGTTAAATACCTACCTTTAAAGCTTTAAAAGTTCATGTGAGTCCGAGTGAACCAAAAAAAATAAAAAAGGTGTATGACCTGTGGTCCAAAAGCTCCAGCTGTGGGTCATCATATGACTAAGACCCGCGTCAGGAAACACTTGTCCTGCTTCCTGACGAACCTTATCTAACCTAACCTGGTCCAATGTACTTTGTGTTGCCTAACAAGTCAGTTGTTATGATGTACTTTGTGTTGCCTAACACGTCAATTGTTATGATGTATTTTGTGTTGCCTAACACGTCAATTGTTATGATGTATTTTGCATTGTATTAATCTTTCAATGGCAACTCTCATGCAGATAAAGTACTTTCACATAGACGTTATAACCCATCGGTTATGGTGTACTTTGTGCTTATTTTTTAATGTTATTGTTGCCACAGGAAGGTGACGTTGTATTTGACGCTCCAAACCACTAAGATATGTCTTGCCGGGCACGTAGAGAGAACATGTCTAATTCATTATTGTTTGTTAATGATCAGCCACTTCAAATTCTGTGTTTGTCTTATGTGTTGGTGATGTGTTTGTAGCTCAGTGGAGCGGGATAGCGAGTGACGTGTGTCATTACTGTCAACAGACCAGACCTCTGGGCGCATCAGGGCCACCGCCTCCAGCTTACTCTCTCGCAACCCAGCCTCCAACAAGACCTCCAGCTCTCTCTCCCGCCAGACCTCCAATTCTCTCACTCACCAGACCTCCAACTCGGTCTCTCGTCAGACCTCCAATTCTCTCTCCCGCCAGGCCTCAAACTCTCTTTCCCGTAACCCACTTTCACCTCAGTGCTCCCTCTCCCTCTCTCGTGTGTCTTCAGCAAGTGTGAACGCCTCTAAACACACATCCAGCTCCTTTTCCTCGCAGGAGCCAGCGAGGCCCAGACAAATCGCCAGTCAGTACCCAGACACACTATCCAGCCAACAACTGGTGAATACGAGTGAAGCCAAAGAAGTCGACAGCCCCACGCAGGCTACCTATGATCGGGAGGAGCTGGGGGTCTTGAGCAGTGAGGGACGCGGGGAGTGTCAGCTGGATCCTGCTGTAAAGAGTGACATCAAGACCAGTGTAAATCCAAGTCAGATCGAGAGTGGCAGGAGTCAGGTTAACACCAGCGCCGAGGGAAGAAGCAAAGATCAATTCAATCACAGGGCCGAGGAAGGTGGCAGAGGTCAGTTGAACTCCAAGAACAAGGAACGTTCCAAGAGCGATGTAGATCCTACGAATCAGGGAAGTCCCTTAAACCGTGGGAGCCTCGACAGTGACACGCAGAGGAGGGAGAACTTTTTCCGGGCCAGCAGCAGTGACGCACGTCTTGTCTTTCCCGATATTGAAGAAGAAAACTTTGTATCTAATAGTGATGGAATACAACTGGAACAAGAGTTGAAGACGAACAGTGATGAACGGTTATTTAAGGAGTTGTTATGCCTTAAGCATAACAGCGAACAGTCAACCAAAGAACAGCTATTAGCAAATAATGATCAAGCTGAGAAAGGATATGGTTATGAACAACTACTAGACGGAAACTTAATTTTGAACAATGGTTGAACATGTCAAGAGGTATACAACTGATGCTACACAGTGGAAGTCAAGTTGAATATATTTGTTCTTGAATGTGTTCTCTCGTACACATTCAAGAACAAATCTAAAGAGCACATTTGACACGAGTGTTGAGAGTGGAGAGATATTATTAATTTTGTTTTGTGAAGTTACCTTTTTTTATAAACACTTTGCTACAAGTCATAGAGGAACAATTTGTTTCTGTTAGTGAATAAACAGTATCTTAAGTGCTAATGGGTGAGTTGTACACACTTTATGAACACTTGCAACACATAAATTGTGCTTCTGATTGTGGGTAATTATTATATATTTATATAGAGCACTTTACATCTGTTAGAGAATGGACAGACAGCCAAAATGACCTGACGTCGCCTCGCTCAGTCTGTTCTATTATTTATTATGTATACTGAACATTAGTCGTGGTACCTTGTTCATACACTTGTTCACTGTTCACTGTCGTGGTCACCAGTGGAAAAGCGAGTTCAATAAGCGGTTCGCTAGAGCATTTAGTTAGTCCAACAGCCAAGGGAAGAGCCTGTTATTGTCGCTAGTCCATTTTTTTTCTGCAGATTGTTACCTTTAGGGATCTCATGAATATCTACCGTGGCAGCATTGAGAATTTTGCAGAATTCTCAGAAATCCATAAGAGCCGCCACAATAAATGGGTGTATATATTGCTTTTAGTTATAACTTTACTTCTAATATTAATATTTTTACATTATTAACAACATCTAAACCTTTGCTTTTCCATCCAGAGGAATCATTTTTTGGTAAGTGCAAATTCATCACTAAGATTTTCAGTGACCCAAAATGAACTGATAAGGTGGCTGCTGTAGTGCTTTCCATTTACAATTTGTAGGATCATATAAATAATTCACACTTAGAAAGAATGCACAAACATCACCCATTTTTTTAGTTCGCTACACTTACCCCTACACGTCATACGTGACTGCAGGAAACGTGAGACACGGATCTTCAACAAGAACAACACCAGTCACGGTGAAGAGAAGTCTCCAAGTTACATCGTTTTATCGGTCAGCGACGTTGCTACTAACGTTTCAAAAAATTTTGACAGAAAACTAGCTAAAATATCCACCAGCTCATCAACTACTATTAAAAACCGGGTACAAAAACCCAAGAATGACTCTGGCACTATACACCATACCATGTGGGGCGTGTGACAAAGTATATGTTGGGGAAACAGCCAGATCTCTGGACATTAGGATCAGAGAACACAACAACACTTGCAACATTGATGACCGTAAAAACACGTGTGACTTAGGGACGATGTTCGACACCTCATGAAATTCAGTGAGGCTAAACTAGTGATTAAGGAAGAGGATTTAAGACGGAGAAAGTGCATAGAAGCTGCCCTAATTGCTCTCAGTAACACTATCCATCGAAAGTCCGGTAGTTACACTCTCTCCAAACTGCTAATCAACAGGATATTACCCATTCTGGAGACCGTTGTAACGTGATGTTAACAGGTCTTTCTATAACCCAACCCGTCTAACTACAATTACTACAACTAGTACTACTACTACTACTTCTACTGCTACTACTACTGCTTCTACTGCTACTACTACTACTACTACTACTACCAAGACTACTGCTACTACCCACGCGACACTCCGCCTGACTCCTGCCACTATATATACTCGTTTTCTTAGTTATCTCTGTATTAGGACTGAAGAAGCCACTTGTGGCGAAACGTTTCCTTTAATAAATGTCCTGAACTGTACATAAGTGTCTTTTTTCCACATTTTTTCTACCATTTCTCAACGATGCAGAAGTTTCCTGGCAAGAGATTCAGCTATGTTGCAGAAGCCGTTGTTCAGGATGAAATTGTTGGATATGCAGATGAGTAATGATTTCAAGATCCTGCGTCCCTGGTTGTCTTCCTTCCTGGCGATGAGTCGTGCGTCTTTGTAAATAATTAAATTGTTGAGGGAGTTTCGGTGTAAAACACAGGAGTTCTTCAAGTCATCCGTTCTGTCTGCTCATTGGTGTTCAGGAATACGTGTTTGGAGGTCTCTGGATTTTTCGCCCACGTATATTTGGTTACAATCGTTGCAAGGGATTATGTATACCCCTACAGATGATTAAAACTGTTGGTGTTACTCACTGGCAAAGTCTTTGACTGTTGTGTATGCAGTGGTGGATACTTGGAAGTTGGTGTTTGAAAGAATATTGTAGACGTGTTTGGTAATGGAATTGGTAGGGAGGAGTGTGAATCTTTTTCCGGGGGTATTACATCTAAGTGAGTTTAAGATGTTATGTGCACGGTGTCTCCAATCTTTGATAGAGTGTCGCGGATAGTGAAGTTTAGACAATGCTTATTCGATGGAAAAGCATTTTTTTCTAGGACTTCACTGCTGCAGATACGGAAGACGCGCAGGAAGAAACATATTCTTACGTTACGTTTTAAAGTCTACATGATAAAAATACACCATCGTATGTCCTCAGATAACAGTAAAACACCTAGCTCTGCTGGATGCGTGATCTTTGTAGGATTGGGTGGTCCCGTGGGTTAGAGCGTCGGGGATTTTCTCTCACCATGAGGAGGGCTTAAACGACATGGGTTTGAGTCCTCAGCTAGTCGCAGTGTTGTTATTGATTAAATGCCATTCGTTCGTGGTTACAATAATACATATACTGTTTGTGGAGGCTAGTACACCAAACGGGGAGTAGAATGAAATTAGCTCTCAGGCACCCACACCATCATATATATATATATATATATATATATATATATATATATATATATATATATATATATATATTATATATAGTGTTCTTTTCAGAGGGTGCAACACAGTACCCCTCACACTCTATCTCTCACACAGTGTCCTCACACACTATCTCTCACACAGTGGCCCTCGCACACTGTCTTCACACACTGTCCTTCTAAACACTGGAGTGTGCGAGGCAAACACTTATCATACTGACAGTTACAAAACTTGAAATTGTTTGGTTCCCTGGGATAACTGAAGGTCTGATCTGGTCAGCTTCAAACATTTGCTTAACTAATGGTTCAAGTTGTTATTGGGTTGCACAAGTTCCAGTTTCCCAATTTCATTAAACAAATTGTGATACTGATATCCATTCAATAACTGGAGAATGTCTCTTCAGATCTACTTCAAACTTTTAATGCTGATGGATTATAGAAGTAGGATGACGCCCTATAAGCTTAGTCAGTGTAGATATAAATTTGTCAATATACGAACATAATTAAAAATCTTGGTGTCATTGGATTTCCTTCAATAACTGGAGAATGCTTCTTTTGATCGACTTCAAACTTTCAACACTATTGTCTCCTACTTAGAAGAAGGTTGGGATTAGTACTGGAGTGTAGGTGTCACTTTGCCAATATTGTTTCTTAAATATTTTGGCATTTCTTCGGTGAAATACCCTAAGCATCCTCTTTAATACAACTTCAAGCTGTATATAATAATAATAATAATAATAATAATAATAATAATAATAATAATAATAATAGTTTATTTGGACATGATACAAAGAATTACAATGGATTATGAGATGTTATGAGGTGTACATGCCAAAAGCCCCTAATATGCAGAGCAGTGTGGGAAGACTTAAAATTAATTTAAAACTAAATGGTAAGAATTATAGTAAATAGTTTACAATATAAGTATAGTTGAGTATTTAAGCTATGAAATTTGAACATAGTTTGAACATGACATTTTTGAAACATAATAGTTTTATAATTTTGGATCATTTACAGTTTTATATGTCTTCATAATAAAATTATTAAATCAGATTAAACAAATTAAATCAATAATTTGTGTTGCAATAACAAATTATATGGTCATTAGATGAGTTACAAGGAGCTCAAGGGTACATGAGGATGGATTTCTTTATATTAGGTGGTATTAATTATAACAGGTTTATACATTATAAGATATAACATGGCATATACATTATGAGGTATGAGTTTCAACATTTGTACTAGATTATGTTTGATAAATTATTTTTCTTTGAGCAATTTTGTAGGGGATTTTGAGGCTAGGGGAGTAACACAGTGAATAATGTTATTTTGAGGCAGTGTAAAGTTATTTAATAACTTTAGGTAATGTAAAGTAGTGGGTATTTAGTTTTGGGCGAGAAGGTGTTTTTTTTAGCAGAGTTTTGAATTGATATACATACCGGGTTTCTTTGGTAATCATAGGTAATAAATTCCAAATTTTTGGGCCTTTGATGTGCATTGCGTTTTTGCATAGTGTGAGGTGGACGCGGGGAACATGGAAGAGTGATCTGTGCCTTGTGTTATGTTCATGTGTACTGTTAAGGTTGGTCAGGAGAATTTTGAGTTGTGGGTTAATAATTGTTTATTTGAGTTTAGTGTTTTATGTATGTAATAGGCACTGTAAAAAGTATGGATGTCTTGTATGGTGAGTAATGGATGATGTATTATATAAAGAGGATTGCACCTCTTGTGTTTAGATTGTTGTGGTGCTAATAGACTAGTTTAGCAACACTGTTGATAAAATTGGAATTGCTGGGTTTCGTGTGGTAACTTGAGACTGCTTCTTCTGGTCGGCTACAAACTTTTAGTGCTGGTGCATGTTTCTGAGAGACAGTTTTGCACTGATTTTGAGATGTATAAGTTCTAATTTGCCAATATGATTAAACAAATTGGTCTCCATGCAACAGCTGGAAAATACCTCTTCACTATACCTGCAAATCTTATACACTGGCGTTCCTTACTTAGATAAAAGTTTCAATTGATTTTGTGCTAAATAGGTGTCAAGTTGTCAATTTACTGAATAAATTGGGAAACTTGAAATGCTGGTTTCCATGCAATAATTCGTGAATGCCTCATCCGACTGGCTTCAAACCTTCAATGCTGATAACTTGAGAATGCAGCTTCTGAGCAGTTTTAAACTTATAGTGCTGGTGTAATTTGGGAAATTAGTCTTTGTCCAATAACTAGAAAATGCCTCTCCTGACTGGCTTTAAACTTTAAAAGCTGATGCGTCTTATGTAGTAAAAGATCCATAGTCGTTTTCGGCTGTGTTGGGATATTGGTTTCCATGTGATAACTTGAAAATGTCTTTTCTTATTGGCGTCAGATTTAACTGCATTGAAAACTTGTACATTTGCATGTTTTGAGGTAGAGAGGGCTGGGGTTATGAGATATTGGATACCAAGGAAACAGGTTTGAGGAACACAGTACAGCGATTATGCATTTCCGGTCAGGGGTCACTACTCGAACGGCTTTACAATCGAGTTTATTACTCACCATAATCCAGATAATAAGTGTAAACTGAATAACAGCGAATTACTCTCGCTGTTAGCTGCCGGAGGATCGATCCTTCATCATTCTCTGCACTAAATGACCCCTCACGAATTTAGTGCTTCACATAAGTGTCGGTGTCCACAATCTAGTTCAGAGGAAATTAATATATTGGACAAAGGAATTTCTATACATTAACTAAAACTGCATGAAATTAATAGGGGGTAAGAGGACAATGACATAATGGCTCCTTCCACGCCGTTGAACGTTGGTAATATATTGTCAACGTCAGCGTTGTAATGGAGAGTCAGTGCCAGGCTGTCCAATACAAAGTGTTCTACCAGCGTCAAAGTTCCCTTCCATGAAGGATTCTCGTAAACACTTTACATTCTTAGTTCTATATATTCTTCTCGGATTCTTCAAGTTCGGTGATGTTTGTGTAGTCTACGTAATTAAGGTAATACCCATTATTTAGTTAACAAAGTAGTATTCATAATGTTCCTCACTAAGTGGATTGCCGGCTTAATGACCCTAGTGTAGTCGATTAGTTTTAAACGGTGGTCACACTCTGTGGTAGGCACTTCAGCTCACATCCCAACCACCCGGGATGAATCCTGGGATAGTTGGAGACAATGGGTAGGTTTTCTTAAATGTGCAACCCTTTTTCACTTAGCAGTAAAGACGTACTGGGCGATAATCGGCTGTTGTGGGTTGTATCCTGGGGGTGGGCATAGTATACCTCAGATAGTATACCTCAGATAGTATACCTCAGACAGTATACCTCAGATAGTATACCTCAGACAATATACCTCAGATAGTATACCTCAGACAGTATACCTCAGATAGTATACCTCAGACAGTATACCTCAGACAGTATACCTCAGACAGTATACCTCATATAGTATACCTCAGATAGTATACCTCAGACAGTATACCTCAGATAATATACCTCAGACAGTATACATCAGACAGTATACCTCAGATAGTATACATCAGACAGTATACCTCAGACAGTATACCTCAGACAGTATACCTCAGACAGTATACCTCAGACAGTATACCTCAGACAGTATACCTCAGACAGTATACCTCAGATAGTATACCTCAGACAGTATACCTCAGATAGTATACCTCAGACAGTATACCTCAGATAGTATACCTCAGACAGTATACCTCAGACAGTATACCTCAGACAGTGTACCTCAGACAGTATACCTCAGACAGTATACCTCAGATAGTATACCTCAGACAGTATACCTCAGATAGTATACCTCGGACAGTATACCTCAGATAGTATACCTCAGACAGTATACCTCAGATAGTATACCTCAGACAGTATACCTCAGATAGTATACCTCAGACAGTATACCTCAGATAGTATACCTCGGACAGTATACCTCAGACAGTATACCTCAGATAGTATACCTCGGACAGTATACCTCAGACAGTATACCTCAGACAGTATACCTCAGATAGTATACCTCAGACAGTATACCTCAGATAGTATACCTCAGACAGTATACCTCAGATAGTATACCTCGGACAGTATACCTCAGACAGTATACCTCAGAGAGTATACCTCAGATAGTATATCTCAGATTGGGCTGGGCTTTGAAATGAGCTGAGGAAGGAGAACAGATCCTAGCCAGTAATTTCAATGGTGTACAAACAAAAACATTTATTTCCTAATATTAAAAAAATATTCCCATCATCTTTTTCTTCAAAAATATTTTTTTTTTATGAAAATGATGACAGAACGATCAAAAATTTACTAATCTCTTTTTAAATATATAAAATCAAGAAGCGATGAAAATGTGAATGTAAACAAAGTACAGAATGTGAAACAAATATTGACTTAGATGTGTTAGTAAGTTGTCAACATTGAGTATTGTGTCTTAACTGATGTGTGGTGATCCCAGGACACTACTGTGTGGTGATGATCCCAGGACACTACTGTGTGGTGGTGATCCCAGGACACTGCTGTGTGGTGATGATCCCAGGACACTACTGTGTGGTGGTGATCCCAGGACACTGCTGTGTGGTGATGATCCCAGGACACTACTGTGTGGTGGTGATCCCAGGACACTGCTGTGTGGTGGTGATCCCAGGACACTGCTGTGTGGTGGTGATCCCAGGACACTGCTGTGTGGTGGTGATCCCAGGACACTGCTGTGTGGTGGTGATCCCAGGACACTGCTGTGTGGTGGTGATCCCAGGACACTACTGTGTGGTGGTGATCCAAGGATACTACTGTGTGGTGGTGATCCTAGGACACTAATGTGTGGTTGTGATCCCAATACACTATTGTGTAGTATTGATCCCAGGACACTACTGTGTGATGGTGAGTCAAGGATACTACTGTGTGGTAGTGATCGAAGGATACTACTGTGTGGTTGTGATCCCAATACACTATTGTGTAGTGGTGATCCCAGGACACTACATTGTGATGGTGATCCCAGGACACTACTTTGTGATGGTGATCCCAGGACACTGCTGTGTGGTGGTGATCCAAGGACACTACTGTGTGGTTGTGATCCCAATACACTATTGTGTGGTGGTGATCCAAGGATACTACTGTGTGGTGGTCATCCCAGGACACTACTGTGTGGTTGTGATCCAAGGACACTACTGTGTGGTGGTGATCCCAGGACACTACTGTGTGGTGGTGATCCCAGGACAATACTGTGTGGTTGTGATCCCAATACACTATTGTGTGGTGATGATCCAAGGATACTACTGTGTGGTGGTGATCCCAATACACTATTGAGTGGTGGTGATCCAAGGATACTACTGTGTGGGGGTGATCCCAGGAAACCACTGTGTGGTGGTGATCCAAGGATACTACTGTGTGGTGGTGATCCCAATACACTATTGTGTGGTGGTGATCCAAGGACATTACTGTGTGGTGATGATCGCAATGCACTACTGTGTGGTGGTGATCTAAGGACATTACTGTGTGGTGATGATCCCAATACACTATTGTGTGGTGGTGATCCCAGGACACTACTGTGTGGTGATGATCCAGGACACTACTGTGTGGTGGTGATCCAAGGATAACACTGTGTGGTGGTGATCCCAGGACACTGCTGTGTGGTGGTGATCCAAGGATAACACTGTGTGGTGGTGATCCCAGGACACTGCTGTGTGGTGGTGATCCCAGGACACTACTGTGTGGTTGTGATCCCAATACACTATTGTGTGGTGGTGATCTAAGGATACTACTGTGTGGTTGTGATCCCAATACACTATTGTGTGGTGGTGATCCAAGGATACTACTGTGTGGTGGTGATCCCAGGACACTACTGTGTGGTTGTGATCCCAATACACTATTGTGTGGTGGTGATCTAAGGATACTACTGTGTGGTTGTGATCCCAATACACTATTGTGTGGTGGTGATCCAAGGATACTACTGTGTGGTGGTGATCCAAGGACACTACTGTGTGGTTGTGATCCCAATACACTATTGTGTGGTGGTGATCCAAGGATACTACTGTGTGGTGGTGATCCAAGGACACTACTGTGTGGTTGTGATCCCAATACACTATTGTGTGGTGGTGATCCAAGGATACTACTGTGTGGTGGTGATCCATGGACACTACTTTGTGGTGGTGATCCAAGGACACTACTGTGTGGTTGTGATCCCAATACACTATTGTGTGGTGGTAATCCAAGGATACTACTGTGTGGTGGTGATCCAAGGACACTACTGTGTGGTGGTGATCCAAGGATACTACTGTGTGGTGGTGATCCAAGGATACTACTGTGTGGTGGTGATCCCAATACACTATTGTGTGGTGGTGATCCAAGGATACTACTGTGTGGTGGTGATCCCAAAACACTATTGTGTGGTGATGATCCAAGGATACTACTGTGTGGTGGTGATCCAAGGACACTACTGTGTGGTGGTGATCCAAGGATAGTACTGAGTGGTTGTGATCCCAAAACACTATTGTGTGGTGATGATCCAAGGATACTACTGTGTGATTGTGATCCCAATACACTATTGTGTGGTGGTGATCCAAGGATACTACTGTGTGGTGGTGATCCCAGGACACTACTGTGTGGTGGTGATCCAAGGATACTACTGTGTGGTGGTGATCCAAGGATACTACTGTGTGGTGGTGATCCCAATACACTATTGTGTAGTGGTGATCCAAGAATACTACTGTGTGGTGGTGATCCCAGGACACTACTGTGTGGTGGTGATCCAAGGATACTACTGTGTGGTGGTGATCCCAATACACTATTGTGTGGTGGTGATCCAAGGACATTACTGTGTGGTGATGATCGCAATGTACTACTGTGTGGTGGTGATCCAAGGACACTACTGTGTGGTTGTGATCCCAGGACACTACTGTGTGGTGATGATCCAGGACACTACTGTGTGGTGGTGATCAAAGAACACTACTGTGTGGTAGTGATCCCAGTACACTACTGTATGGTGATGATTGCAATACACTACTGTGTGGTGGTGATCCCAGGACACTACTGTGTGGTGGTGATCCCAGGACCGTACTATGTGGTGGCCTCAGTACACTACTGTGTGGTGATGATCCCAGGACACTACTCTGTGGTGATCCTAGCACACTACTGTGTGGTGATGATTGCAATACACTACTGTGTGGTGGTGATTGCAATACACTACTGTGTGGTGGTGATCCCAGGACACTACTGTGTGGTGATCCTAGCACACTACTGTGTAGTGATGATCCCAAGACACTACTGTGTGGCGGCCAGTTTATATTGACCTCTGTTAGTATAACTCTCAGTGTATATTTACCGACTGGTATACATTTATCAGTGTATATATGATGAGAGATTATATTAATCCATATTTTAAAATATTCAAATATTCTGATGTTAGTGTATAGTGTTAGTTTGTTATACCTAACTAACTAACTAACACTCTCCATAAAATATTAACCTAGTTTCTGTTCATGAATAGTACACAATACGGACAAGATGAAAATTAGATACGTGTGCAAACGTCTTGTAGACGTTTCGCCCTCCTAGAATCTGTATTGATAAAGCCACTGGAGGGCGAAACGTCTACAATATAGATACCCAGATGTTGCACACGTGTCCAATTTTGAACCTAGTTTCTGTTCTCATATCAGACGTAAAATTTGACTTGATCTTACATGAGAGCAAGACTGGGGAATCCCGTGTCACGCAAGAATGATTTCCCAAGAGCTGGAAGAGTGTTCGTGGTCTCATGTGACAAGGTGTTCTACAGCGTCTTCAGGCGCAGTCAAAGCTTGCAAAGCCTCTGTCCTGGTCACCTGCCAGTCATAACAAACCGCCACTTGATAAGTATAAGAGATGGTCTTTTAACACACTGTCAAACTCGAGACAAGATTAACAACAAACATATTTTTAACTCACTCAGGTCTTGAGATGTTTATTATTATAATTATATTCATAAGAATAGTTTAAAACACGTATCTCTCTCATCCTGTCGTTAAAAATGAAAATGTATGATA